>SJYO01004349.1:1207047-1343261 GCA_006410555.1 Capra ibex | reverse complement strand
ACGAGTCACTTCTCTTCACTTCAGCGAGTCAGTACAAGCTGAGAAACGCTGGGGTACCTGACATCGGATGGTCCGAGGAGACGGGCACCCTAAGAGGTCCGTTCTCATGACCTCACCCAACGACAAAGGAAGAGGTCCTCTAGAAGGGTTGGGTCCCTGACTTGGACCCAGAGGGAGTAACGTCCGTCTGTGAAATGGTAGACTCGGTGGTCCCTTCTGAGTGTTCGAGTGATTATTAGTGTCTTTGTGTTAAATGTCGTTACCTTTTATTACTTTGTTGTGTACTCTAGGTAGTTTTACTAGCTTAAACCTTTGTGACTATAATAGTTGACAATCATTTCGATAGTCTTCAGTTCTTGAGTATACATACACACCTGTATTGTACCGCATCGGTAAGTCCTAAGTCTGACCGTCCTAAACACCTTTATTCTTAAACAAACGGAATTCTGTGTCGTTCGAGGGAGGATTTATATATAGGGTCTCTATAAGAGTTTTTAGAGTAGTCCCTGTGTCTACTTATACGAAAGGGACTGAAAAATAGACTGTTACTCCTCAACCTTAAGCGGGGGTCCCAGGATAAGAGTTTTAGTAATGTTATCATCCCCGACTTATCATCTTATATGGCCTTCAGGTAAAATCTTATCATGAGTCTTCTCTCTGTGTTGTACCGTTCTGTATTTGGTGTATTGTGCGTTTTTGGTTTTTAGATAGCCTGTTATTGATAAGACCATTAAATTTTGTATTTGTGTGTTTTGTGATGTATGACCACACAAATTCCTGTAAAATACCCCAGCGTGTCTCAGCCTGTCCTGACTTCACTGAATCGTCACATATATGATCCTCTTTTTATTGTCATTCGTCTAATCTATTTGACCTGTCCACTATGTGTCTACGTACACTATCTACTACTATGTAATCTATCTATCTCTTTACCTGTCTCCTTCCTGGGACGATTCTGTCCAAAAAGTGTATGCCTACATTTTCAGTTCCGCACTAATAAAGTTAGGCTCCAGGGTCAATTTCTCCGTCTACTGTCTGTCTGTCTACAGTTACGTGTCTACGATCCTCAAGTAATAAATTTTCAGTATTCATTAAAGGACAGATTCTTCCAAATAAAACCCGATGTCTAGTGTAATGAATGAGAAATAAATTTAGATTTTCACTGGTTACTTCGTAAACCCTCTTGACAATTTTTCCGAAAGTCCACAACTGGATTTATGTAAAGGTAAACTCGTCGACGTAAATAGGGACTTTTGTGTCGGTCGTCCCTCGAGACTTCGTAGACGACAGTTTTGGTAGTTGTGTCTTCCGGAAAGATAGGGTAGAGGATGTTAATGTAACTTTACTTAGTGGTTGGTAATAAAATATGGGAGCTGTGTCAATAAAAAGTAGTTGTTAAGGGGTGATCACGTCGTGATATTATAAAGTTACCTTCACACTAAAATTTTATTAATCAAAATAAAGACGAAGATACAGATATCACTAAAATTAGACTGTTTGGTAAGGTTTATCAAGGAATAAGTATCGATGATATGTTCTAAATCTTCTTATACTGGTCAAACCCTAACGAAGAGGATTACTTTGTTTAAACATATCTTTATATATGTACATACACACACGTATACATGTATATATAACAACAAATATGAAATTCCGTATTATTAGTGAAAATACTTTCAGAATAATTTCCCTGATATTAAATCTAGCACGGTTAGTTTAAAGATATTATAAACATATATACATAGGAACACACGTACAAAGTATCTTTATATATATAATACCCTTATATATACATGAGTGTATATGAGATCTTCTAATTTATATATTATTTTCTGATCGCATCTCTTATTATATATTTGATTCTCAGCCTGTGCTGACTCGTTGAAGTGAGTGAGATCTTTCAATATATATTTGTCCTTAACTCTTTTATCTTAAAGCGTTTCTTCCTCTTCTTGTAAGTACGATTAGATATATAGTACTAAGAGATCTAACTCTTAGATCAATTTTGTCAGGGTGGTAGAAATTAGATGATTAATAATCGACTGTTAACTGTATTTGAGTCGTCCTAATTAATCAATTGTCAGAGTAAACCTGAGTAATCTTCGTACAAAAATTGAAGACAGTATATCGTCGTAGCCGGAGACCAAAGTCGTCCTCCTCCAAGTATGGGTGTAGTGCTCGTATTCGGTCGGAACGGGTGTACGTCCCCTTACCTGACAAATGTACAAAGGAATGATAGATGATACCCTTTTGTATGTGAGACGAAAGGAACTAGAGAAAGACTTTGTGTGTGCATCATTCGTTTACAGACTTCGCAGTTTTTTGTTTTGGTTTTTAAAACCAAACTTGTTTTTAAGGTAAATACAACAGTAGAAAGGAGAGGACTACACCACAAATAATGTGAATTCGTGTACATAACAGACATCTAGGACTTGTTCCGTGGCCCGATCTGGAACTCATAGTTTGTGTCAGTTCATTCTGTGTCGTCACAGACGTCCTTCTGTTTGTCGAGTAGGTTTTTGACGTCCACGAAACGTAATAGCTCTTCAGGACGACGCTCGAAAAGGACTCGTACGGGTCTCTCACTGTCGTACACAGACGGTGGAGGCCAGTAGTCCAGGTCACCTACGTTTAGAGTGTCCGTGTCCGAGACCTCCTCCTTTACCGTTGAGTGTATAAGAACGATCCTTTTAGGGTGCCTGTCCTCTCGGACCGGCCTCATGTCAGGTCCCCCAGTGTTTGTCAACCTGTACTGACTCGCTAATTCGCGTGTGCGTAACCGTGCCCATATACCGAGTCAGCACAGGCTGAGAAGTGCTGGGGTATCTGACATCGGGCGGCCCGAGGAGACAGGTACCCTAAGAGGTCCGTTCTCATGACCTCACCCAACGGTAAAGGAAGAGGTTATATGAGGGTACGATGACGATTCAGTGAAGTCAGCACAGGCTGAGACACGCTGGGGTCTCTGCCGTCGGGTGATCCGAGGAGACAGGGACCCTAAGAGGACCGTTCTTATGACCTCACCCAACGGTAAAGGAAGAGGTTATATGAGGGTACCTTGAGGTATTAATTTCATTAATACCCGGAGTTCATAATAGATTGGACAGAATCCTGAATACGGAAACGTGTGCAGTCTCAATGATCAGAAGTAGTGAACACATCGTCAACACCTTTGGGTCAGTGTCGTATTGGGCCTTTTCTTCTAAGGAGAGGCTACTGTTCAACCTGATTAGCTATCACCGACAACCTCCGCGGTACGACTTTGAGCCGTTGTACTTCAGTACTTACGAGGAAGGATTACTACCTTTACCGTAGACTCTACCTCCCTGAGTTTTAATTACGAAACATAATAGAAAAATGTTTCAACGAACTCAGTTCTTAAAATTGCAATTTACTTTCTTTTTTTAAAGACAACCGTGCTTACAGAGGACCTGTATAATTTAAGTTGAGTTTGGAGAAGTCACATGGGAGTCCAGTTCACAGAGACTTACGCTTTTAGTGCCTTCTTTTAAGGATCTTTGACAAAGGTACGTGTGATCTTTTTACACTGTTAACAGAGAAGAATCTTAGAAACGAAAGTAGACTGGGTTGACTCTAAAGGACAGTTCAATATAGATTGTCCTTCAGGTCCCTGAAGGGACCGTCGGGGCCCCAATTCTGACACGAAAGTGACGTTCCGCGTGCACAAGTTAGGGACCAGTCCCTTGATTCTAGGACGTACGAAGTTCTACGCCACTTTTTTATTTATTTTCAAAATTTTCATTTTATTTTACTCCAGGTGAACGTGTCACTTTTTCGAGTTGTCGTAAAACAAGGTGTACGATATACCTGTTTATGACGTAACGTTCTTTCGTTACTGTACCTTTGAAAAAAGACTCGATATAAGACTTAAAAGAAATCTTAAGGAAATTGACCGACAAGAATAATGTTCATGGTACTTTCTGAATTTTTACTTATTTTATGATCCTGAGACCTCCCGTCGAGATATTGTCTCAGATACTATAAACCTTTTGACGGACATTTATCATGAAAGGATGTACACCCAAAGTTTGGAGTCAAGGTCCCCCAGAAATTTATTCTGAAACCGACATTAAGAAAAGAGAATAAAGTGTTACGTAAACGAAACGTCTTAACACAAGAGGTTTTCTTGGTTCTAGAGTTTTCACTTTATATAGTATTATACTGGGTCTTGAAAAATAGGTTTCTATCAAAAATTTGAATTTGTGAAATATCATAAAACGTAGGATTATTTTTATAATAAGTATAGACCTTACGTTTACAATCATTGACCATAAAGAGTCTGAAGTTTATGATATAATTAGTGACATACACGAAATCCAAATCGACGTTACGAGGGTCGTTGGGATCCTTCATCTATGATAATAATAGTAATAACACGAGTCAGCGACTCAGTACAGGTCGAGAAATGTTAAGACACCTGACATCGGGTGGTCCAAGGAGACAGGTACCTTAAAAGGTACGTTCTTATCACCGCACCCAACGGTAAAGGGTGAGGTCAATAATAGTAATAATCGGGATGAAATGTCTACTCTTTTAACTCCGTGTCTTTCAAGTTTATTGTCCAGGTTCCAGTGTGACTCTCGACTTCCGACTTGAGTCCATCAAAGTAATGTTCAAACTCGAGCACAGACAACATGATTAGACGGTGGGTATAATTGTTGTTGTTTTAGACATCTTTTATTAGTCGAGGTTATGTGGGTGTCGGAACGAAACTTTTACCCAGCAGAATAAGTTTTTCGAAATTAACGTTTTTCGTGATATCGTTGGTCTTACCAGGACGACCTTCTTAATCAAAAGGATCCTAGTTGTATCCGTCGTTCGGATCGATATTTCGTCGGGTGTCTACTTTATTTATTTCAAACTCTTTTTTTCTCGAGTCTGACTGTTTCACTCAGGTGTCCGAACTGGTGTACTTTGTTAGGTTTCATTGTTACTGGCTATGCTTATTCTTTTGAACGAGACAGGATAATCGGTTTTATCTTTTTAGACCCATTTTTTTTTTTTTTCTCATTGTACAGGAAGAGGTACCAACAATTAATTGAGTAAACGTAAACCGAATAAGGTATATTTTCATTTAATTACGAAGGTTTGGTGAGAGAAGAACGGAGGGTATGAACTGATTCCCTGGTCGGGATCTGTGAACTAGCTCCACTCCTATTTTCGACTCTCCAATTCTAAAGAGTCCGTTTGTCGGTCTTTTAAACGGTGTTCCTATTCTCAGACTTTGATCCGGTGAGACGGACAATATTTACCGATGAGACGGGTAATATAAAATCTTTACCGTTACTCCAGTCAAGGTTTGGAACGTTTCAAACCCCGCCAGAACACCACAGGGACCAAGTGACACGTGAATGGGTCGATGTGTTAGTAAGGAGCCTGTGGACGAGAGACAGACCCCGAGAAGTTATTTGAACTAAAAAGGTCGTATGTGTTACGTAAATACAACTTCGTCGAAGAAGAGTCCGTAGATAGAGAGAACAGTTAATTTAGTTCTGTTAACTGTTTCCGATTTTAGGTTTTTACTTTTATAATCAGTGAGTCAGTACAGGTTGAGAAACGTTGGGGTACCCGACACCGGACGGTCCGAGGAGACAGGTACCCTAAGAGGTCCGTTCTTATAACCTCACCCAACGGAAAAGGAAGAGGTCCCCTAGAAGGTCTGAGTCCCTAGCTTGAACCCAGAAGACGTAACGTCCGTCTAAGAAATGACAGACTCGGTGGTCACTTTCGGGTTAAGGTTTTCATTACTGGTTTATCACAAAAGACGAAAACACTTAATAGACGTCAGAATAGGAGATCTGTGTATAAGACATATTTGTTTTTTTTAATAAACTCGTTCTTTTAGACCTCTATGGTATATCAACAGATCTATCGCCTAACGAAGTAGTATTTTTTATTATCCGATGGTTTCAACTACATGTATACGAACTACGCAGACCTATTCTGACCTGAGGTCATAAAAATTTATCATTTACTCAAACCCCCTTACTTACCTGAATCCAAACCACTTGGGGTGAACATTACCTGACAGTTGTAGGGTTTAAACATCCCACTACACACCGAGTCGATCATTTCTTAGGTGGACGTTACGCCCTCTGGACCCAAGGTAGGGACTCAACCCTTCTAGGGGACCTCTTCTCTTTCCGATGGGTGAGGTCATAGGACCGGACCTCTTAAGGTACCTGAGATATCAGGTACCCCAGCGTTTCTCAACCTGCGCTGACTCGCTGAATGTGAAGTGAAGACATATGTAGGGTAAAAAACAAATGACAGGACCTTATCAATTATTATCGGAGTAAAGTGAGACTTTTACAGAACTAAACCCCCTTACTTATCATGTCAGTAGTGTATAGTCATAGGAAGTTTAGACCATTCGTACCGAATAGAAAGTTCTTATAGATTAAGTGTATTACCAAAGTGAGATAACATTGACAGAGTAAAATTGAATCACCTCACTTTAAAAGTGTCTTTAGAATAATATATGGACAGAATTTCGTTGTAGTTGAAATAACACTGTCGAAATCCAGTTTGAGGGGTTCTGGACAGATTTGACTAGTGAGTCGGTGTGAACCACGAAACCTCCTTTTGTCCCATCTTTATAGACCTTGGTCTCGACCCTTTTGAGAGGTTGTAACGAGTAAATATCACCTCTATAATTACCTCTGGACCTATATAATGACATTTTTAATTTCGAATTATGTTTATTTTACTAACGGGTCGTAGACCGTTCATTATGAGTTATTTATGACGAGATATCAAGTGGTTTTGAATAGTCACGAAAAGAGACATGATCTGTGTTTCAACCCACAACCCAGTAAAGTTTTAGTTCGTCATACCGGAGTCGAGTGATTACTCAAAGGTATGAAATGTATTACACAAAAGTTTTTAATGAAGTTTGAAATAGAAAGGAAATAGATTCTTTATTTTCCGATTTTTTAATGGACCTTCTCCATTGTGAAACGATACTTGTCTGAGATCAGACGGACATTAAATCGTAATACCTCAGAACCATTCCCTCTCACTTTTTCATCCTTATGTCATACACAAAATTTTTCTCTATCGGACGGAGATTAATTCCCACTACCTCATCTTTGATCTGAACTATTTGGGGGTATCACTTATTCGTTTTCCAGTGTTAAAAGACGGTGAAAGTGTCTTTGAGTTAAAGGAAAAGTTACGGGGGACATATTTAACCCAATATTCTTTTAGACTTGTGTTTTTAACTGTCATATGGGATATCGTAATAGCATAATGAGACCACTTTTCACTATCTTTGATTTGAATTTTAGTCTAAATGGATTTACTTTATTCTCAACTAACATAATGTTTTTAGGTTCCTACCTAATTTGTTGTATTTTTTTTTTTTGTCTTGTTATGTTGTTGTACGTCTCAATACCCCTTCCGTCTACCGACCTAGAGTCATGTTCATCTTTGATCCTCGTCTTTACAGTCGTTCTGAAAAAAAAAAGACAGAAACTGAGTAGAAGACATGACTTTAGATCGTTATTTGTGTCAGTGGTTGTAAAAGCGATACACCATCCGGGAAGATATGATCTTTGTCTGAATCGGAGAAAGAGTTCAAGACCACGGTTTTTTGGGTCCTCTCCTTTAAGATCAGTCGATCCAAACGCATTTCTCAGGTAAGGACCTGGTTAGTTGAAACCAGTATATTCTTTTACCTACAAAGTTTACCTCCGTAACCTCAAAGTCCTTCTCCTTCTTTTTGATCCGTAGGCAGGTCATCTTCAGGTTATCTCGATTAGTCCGGTCCTAGATCGAGAACCACCCATAAAAGATTGTCCCAGTTAAGAACGGTGTAATTTGTTCTGTCAAAGGAAAAAACACGTCGAGAAATTCCTATGAGTAGTTATTTTATTTTCTTCTTCTTCTTTGTCAATACCTAATTACGTCGTAAAATCTTCTCACAAGTATTTCACCTAAGATTTTTCTCTTTTACGTAAACACCTTTTACACGAATGAAGAGGTTCTTAGCGCCGTAAACGACTTGTTTACCTGGTATTTTTAGTACTCCTTTATCTGAAAACACTAGATTCTTGAAAGAGATCGATCTATTCGCCACCTAAATAAAAAGGGTATATATTGAAACTACATAAAACTTTTATATAGTTTGAGTCAGTGTACTCTAAAAAGAGACACACACCTAGTAGTGATAATGAATCAATACGTCTACGACTTAGTAATATGTGACTTTCTTTTTATTCAGTCAAAAGGGACTGAATAACGTTTTTTTTGGACACACGTAGATGGTGATCTCCCGTGTTTATTCTGAAAGACTCCCCCTCTTTTTCCAGAACTTTTACTGTTTTGTCGTGTAAACCTTAGTCTGACTTAATTCTATACATGTATAACGTACAAAAGGAATTTAGATCCTTCTTTTTAGTTTTGTATGAGTGTAAAACGGTACCTGGTAAAACAATACAAAAGAGGGATAGAAAAAGAGAGGTTTTTTTTTTTTTTTTTTTCTTAAATATTCCTTATATGTTTGATAGTTACTAAGTATTTTTAAATCTGTATACGTTTTGATAACTTCAATTTACTGATAGTTTCTTATCCCATTGTATTTTTGTGACGATGTCGTTGTACCATTTTTGCAGTGTTCAACCGTTTTGATAATAAGTATCAGCGGACTCAAAGGGATCACCGAGTCTGTCATTTCTTAAGCGGACGTTACACCCTTTGGACCCAAGCTAGGGACCAACCCTTCTAGGGGACCTCTTCCCTTTCCAATGGGTGAGGTCATAAGACCGGACCTCTTAAGGTGCCTAACATATCAGGTACCCCAGTGAAAGTTCGGTGTAAATCCTACAAACTTCATTAAGAGAGGACTTTAGTAGTTCGTGTTATGTCAAGGATTTTGACTAAGATTTAGAACATTGATAGTCTATATGTAACGTAGCGAGGATTTAGAACGTTCATAGTCTATATGTAACGTAGAGAAGAATCGATTACTCCGTGACCCCATTTTTATCCTATACTAAACCAACGATAGAAGTGTGTTCGTACACGAACTCAGTACGGACGTCTTAGAGAGGTAGAAGTTGTCGACAAAATGAGAATTTCTTTTTTCTTTCTTTTTTTATTGGGTTGAAGAGGTCTTTTTCGTTTGTGAGGAATTAGAACAGTGACACCTACGAACTGTTCATGGGGATTGATACCGTTCCACACTACAGAGGGAACTAAACAAAAGTCCAAACAAACAATTATTCCCTCTCCCGAAAAGATCTTAGTCACGAATATGGTCTTTATTTTTGTTCTTGTTTCAAACGACGATACGAAACTTCCATTTCTTTTCATCAGTCCACCACTACCGTATGACTAAACTAAAACACTACTCACTTTCGTGGTAACACTTGACCTATACGGAAAATATAGAATTAGAAAGGAGGGTATACAAAGTTCAGTGATGAAACGTCCATCGTAGTTCTTACACAATTTTATGTCCAACGAAAGTAAAACAACTTTAAAGGAACGCTGTGTTTAAAATTTTCAATATTTGTTTCTCAAGATCTCAAAGTGTCTTAACGAGTCGAATCGGGAAAGATTACGACGAGGAACTTTTTTTTCGGATAAAAATGTTTAGACTATGGAAGGTTTTTACAAAAAACATAAGTTAAAGACAAAGGACAGAACGAAGTCTAAAACAAGGAAAGGAGGACCAAGGTGATACCAAGTAGGGGTATTGGACCTACCCAGGTGTCCTTTACCGTTAATGTTGTGGTGGGTGTAAATAGGAAGGTAACTACCCACAGGTACCTCGTGACTCATTCATAGGAAAAAAAAAAAAACTTCGTCGAACAGAGGTCTAGACTCGGGGTTCTACCAAAGGAGGTGGTTTACGAAAACCTACGAAACAGGACGCCCTAAAGCATAGTACCAAAAACCTCCATACCCCGCCCCCCGTGTCGACGAGGGTATCTTCCTGACGACGGGGGGATGTGTCGGAGAAAGTCAACGCAGTAATTCACACACAATCAGCCAGTCAGTACAGGTTGAGAGACGTTAGGGTCGGTGACATCGGGCGGTCCAAGGAGACAGGTACCCTAAGAGGTCGTTCTTATGACCTCACCCGACGGTAAGGGAAGAGGTCCCCTAGAAGGTCTGGGTCCTTAGTTTGAACCCAGAAGGAACGTAGTGTCCGTCCAAAAAAAAAATGGTGTCCCGGTGGTCCCTTCGGGCACATACGGTGTTAATATAGATACAATAAAAGAATGTCTTCGGGATCGTTCGTTTACGTAGTAGTATTTGGGTCTTCTATTTATGGGTTTTGGAAATTATACGAGTATCGGGAGAGTCAAGTCAAGTCAAGTCAGCGAGTCAACACAGGCTGAGAAACGCTGGGGTACTTAGCGTCGTGCGGTCCGGAGGGACAGGTAGTGGCTGAGGGCCTCAAGTGAGTCTGAGTGCAGGTAGCTCAGGCACTACGGTAGGTCGGTAGAGTAGGGAACAGTGGGGGAGGAGGGGGACGGGGGTCAGGATGCAATATTATTAAATTACCGTGTACCTGTCCGATACGGTGTGTGACGGATCCGGAAACGACCGTAAGTCAATTCGGTCTGAAGGTACGTGACACCACCGAGTCATCATTTCTTGAGGGGACGGTTACGTCCTCTGTGTCCAAGCTAGGGACCCAGTCCTTCTAGGGGACCTCTTCCTTTACCGTGGGGTGAGGTCATAAGAACGGACCTTTTAGGGTACCTGTCTCCTCGGACCGTCCGATGCAGGTACTCCAGCGTTTTCCCATTCTGTGATGAATCACCGATTTTGTTGTTGTATCTACCATCGTCGTTAACACGGTAAAATACGTGTATACGTTCGGATTTAATCTCTCTTACTCGATCACATCTCAATGTTGACAACAGTAATTATTCTCGAATATTATTTCAGTTGATACACAACAATACGAACTTCAGAAGATGATTTTCTAAAAAGGGGACTTTATTGAATTGACTGTCGTGTTCAACTACCAGAAATTGTATAATTTTGACATGTATACTGTGTAAACACACTATTAATGGCATCAAAAGTTTCTTAAAATTTCTATACGAAACTTTAATTCAAGTTTTTGTCACAATCGTCTTAGAGTCTTCGGAGAGGAGTCTTAACATAATAAAGAACTTCGTGTGTACCTTTTGTAGATCCACTCTAATAATATTTATGACGAAAAATGCCAGTGACCTGTCAGTTGTGACTTACTCTGGTTAAAGGTAAAGGTGATGAGACAGGAGGCTTCGTGGGATCGATTCCGTGCACATAAGGTTTCAAGCCGTATCAGTAGTCATTCACTCACTCTAAGAGTTGGGTCGTGTAAAACAAGAGACAAGAACTATAATGCGTCGAGTTACGAGTCCATTGTTTGTAGTTTTCATGTGCACGAAGTCAAAAGTAGACTTGTTTGTAGTGTGTTTGTGTTTTCCGTTTTCTTAAGATTTTTATGCTAGATTTAGTCTTTTCAATTTAGTAAAATTGTTACTCGGAGAGATAGATTCAGTTCTTTTGTATACTGTTGGTTCATTAAAGGGTCATTACATACTGTGTTTTTAAGGTTTTTTATTTGTAAGGGCCTAAAGCAAGCCAATAAACTGTTCGTACTGTCTACTAGAACAACAGTTGTCGGTAATAGAGGAAAAAACGTCAAGATTTTCTTGGAGTTAAAACGAGTTCCATAACACTCATCCTCATACTTAGCACGACGACTTCCTCTACTTCGGGAGCGCTCACGATGATACACTTATGGCTAATTCACTTCCGTTAGTCCTGGTAACGAACAGTCACTGAGTAGATTCTTACTTGTACTCTGGGTCACGACCGGCCCCTCGAGACACGTTTCAAGACGACCCCTACCCGCACGAAGCCTGTAACAGTCCGCAGAAGACTTAGAGACGGGGAGTAGAACGTCAGTACCCCCATCTCCAGTTAGGTGGGTACCACCGTCCCACTTTCCTACTTTTAGACCTAGGGTTTACTTACAGTAATTTGAAGACCTAATTGGTCGAGATCTTGAAGGGACGGAAGTCGGAAGAATTAACGTAAATTCGGTTAAAATCAACCCATAAGATTACAAAGGAAAACTTTCATACAATTTAGGATACTGGGTTTAAAGATGTATACTTTAAAGGAAGTCACCTAGTCAATATCGACACTTACAGAAATACGAGGTTTTAGACTGACAAGTTCTGTGAGAACTTGTCAACTTCATTATTGGGAAGAGGTATCTCGATGTATCTCGGGGGTTTGGTGGGGTCCTTAATAACCACGTAATTAGTTTAAGAACCAACGGGATTACGTAAAAAGTTTGTCCTTTAGGACGGTTTTACCTCTCACAAATCTCTTCATATAATTGTAATAAAATAAACTCATGTTCTCTTTACTTTAGGTAAATATCACTTTCTTTGTTTGGTCTTTTGTGGGCGTGTTTTATTGAGGATAAATAAAAAGTTATTACAAGATGAATCTGCGGTTTCCTTTTTTACCACTCGTACCGTATTTTGTCGTTCAGATTAGGTCGTGAGACTATTCGTTTCGTGTAATGACTTAAGTTACTGAGTTCTGAAAAAAAATAGGACGTTCAGAACAAGGACACTCAGTATTTTGAGAAGGACCAACGAACAGGTTTCAATGAAGTATAACTGGTAGTTACGGTTACCCCTTTTCTCACAACAGGACAAGTACAAAAGTGGTAAATGTCACATTAACTTCAGCGAGTCAGTACTGGTTGAGAAACGTTAGGACATCTGATATCGGATGGTCCGAGGAGACAGGTACCCTAAAAGGTCCGTTATCATGACCTCACCTAATGGTAAAGGAAGAGGTCCCCTAGAAGGGTTGGGTCCCGAACTTGGGCCCAGAGGGCGTAACATCTGTCTACGAAAATGACAGACTCGGTGGTCCCTTCAGGAAATGTCACATTACGAGTTATATATACGTAATTTTGGTACCACCAAATCTAACTAAGATCATCGACACCCATCCCGGAATTTCTTAATTGACTGATTACTTTCACTCCCAACTAAAAACACCAAGGATTCCGTAAAATAGCCTCTTCCGTTACCGTGGGGTGAGGTCATCAGAACGGACCTTTTAGGGTACCTACCTCCTCGGACCACCCGACGTCAGGTACCCCAGCGATTTTCAGTCTGTGCTGACTCGCTGAAGAAAAAGTGAAAAGTGAAAGTACGTAACCTCTTCCTTTACCGTTGGGTGAGGTCACAAGAACGGACCTCTTAGGGTCCCTGCCCCCTCGGACCGCCTGACGGCAGATGCCCCAGCGTGTCTCAGCCTGTGCTGACTTCGCTGAATCGTTTTCGTAAAATACTCTACTTGTGGTTTCAGTATACTGGAGATTGTATTGGTATTCGTACCATATTGTCATAAAAGTGTAACCGTGTAATTCTTTCTACCGGGAAAAAGATACAAACTCCAAACGATCTCTTGGGTCTAAGTCGTTATAAAGTAATTAAGGGATTAAGTAAGTAGTCGATGAGGTCTGTGACGGAGACACTGTGTTAATAACTCCTTATTCACAACAGTCATCTTTTGTGAGAAAAGGTTCTAGAAATATTCACTTTTCTACCTCCGGGTTATTCCAGTACGTTAAATGTAGTCACATAGATAAATCACTGCCGTAGCATTGAATTAAGATTTACGGAATGGAGGGTCCGGTGACGAGGCACTCGGTATCGTACGACAGACCTACTGTTATTATTAGGAGGTTTACTGACGGATACAAGTTGAAGTGGTTCGTTTTCGTACTCGAAGTCTATGTCTCTTATTTTGTAAGAAAGTTTGGTCAGAATTAAAAGACTGAGTGAATACTTCTTATACTTTATAAGAAGTAAGTTATATTACTTTTACTTAACAGATTTTCCGTTCCCCCTGATAGTGTAGTTCATTGTCATCGGTCCCTCTTTTCTTGTTTCAAGTTTCTTGACTACCCTTGAATTACTGGTTAGGAACCAAGGTAAAGTCGAAGACGGTCGTCCGACACCAAATTTGAGACTGTGGTACCCCGTCCCTATTCAATCCTCGAACTCTGACTGTCTATGCTTATTTTTATCTGTTTGTTGATATATATATATACATATATATATATTGGTTTAGTGAAACGATACGTCGTCTTTAATCGCGTAATATTTAGTTGATATGAAGTTATTTTCTTAAAAATTTCCTTCTGTATATACATACATATTGACTTAGTGAAAAGACATGTTGTCTTCGATTGTGTAACATTTAGTTGATATAAAGTTATTTTTCAAATTTATTTATATGAGGTTGTGTTTCTCAATTGGTCACTACTCGTGACTGGTTTAGACTCAACTATTTATTTATCATGGGTGGTCGTTTGGGGATTTTACTTACTTACTACCATACTAAGTCACCGATATTTCATACAACGACTTAATAAAATCTAGTGTGAGTCTACTTATAAATAACTTTTATGAATCTATGTATACATAACTTTTCATGGAACAAGTATAGATCCGTTCTGTGACATAATCGGGCCACTCTTTTTACTCTAAGTTTCACTTCGTTGACTGGGTTTTACTCGGTCCTTTATTGACTATCCTAAGTTTAGACCCAGAAGACTTGAAATCCAGTGTAAAAGAAGACGGGACACAAACTGGTCGATTCTAAGTGCCGAAACAACCCTACCGCCCAGTCCGGAATACTTATGTGCCACATATACAAATATGACGTTCAGTCCATAAGTCGTAGAGACACACGGTCTGTGACCAATCCCCCATACTGTAGTTCTACTTAGCCGTCCCGGATGAAAGTTTCTCGAATGCACTGGGTTTCCCTCTGTGTAGACATGTGTCTGTTCAGTAGTTATACACCAGTTATGGTGACGTCACCTCACGAAAGGTTCGAATGGGTTTCCCGTAGAAAATTTATGGCGGAAAGGACCACCGAGTCTACCATTTCTGAGACGGCTGTTACGTCCTTCGGACCCAAGTTAGGGACCCAGTCCTTCTAGGGGACCTCTTCCCTTACCGATGGGTCAGATCATAAAAACAGACCTCTTAAGGTCCCTGTCTCCTTGGACCCCCCGATATTAGGTCCCCCAACGCTTCTCAGTCTGTACTGACTCGCTGATTGTGTGTGTGAGGACATGTGCAGTTTTTATAGTAGTAGTTTTTGTAGTAAGAAAGTATGATTAGTAACCAGACAGATAGATTCGAAAACTTTTACGTTTATAAAGTCGTGTCTTTGGGTCACAGGAATCCCGGGTCCTACCGACCAGACGGACCAAGAGACTTTCCCCTCCCCTATCTTTCTCCGACTTTCCTCAGTTCAGTTTGCAGGGAATTAAAGGTAAAGACAATGGTTAGACCACAAACGAGGTGACTCTTCGAAAGTGGTCAGTTTTTACTAAAAGAACAATTAAAAGTCCTTGTTTGTACACGGCAAAATCAGGTAGGACATACGATCCGGTACAAAAAGCCCTTGACGACGTGTGTGTGTCACATTTATTATTCACGAGAAGTTTTAAACCGTTTACGGGTTTTACGTCGTTAAGAGGGTATGGATCCTCCATACATTAAAAATCGTTTTGAAAACAATTTATTTAAACTTAATTTTACAAAAGGTTCGTATCACGGAGGTTCCGAGATTATATATTACACAGTTGTCAGGAACGTACCTTTTAATTTCAAAATGATAGACATTTTATAAGTAAAAACAAGACAGGTCCACGAAAGATTTCAGGGTATGAGTCCACAGGACGTCCCGTCAGGGGAGAAGTACGACAAAATACATAAAATCCTACGTCTTTTACCTAATATCTCTATGTCTTTTGACACCCACACAAAAAAAAATTTTGATTATTATCGAGTGCAAATAACTCTTGGATAATACACGGTCCGATACACGAGTCCCGAAATGAACCTGATAGAATGGTGAATTTTCTTACGTTAAATCAGTTTTATCTTTACAGATGCCGTCGTACAGTAATTAATTTTATTCACTAAGGGTTTATTCATAAGTGTTGTACATAACTATATTTTAGTTAAGAAGCACAAAACTTGACACCACAACCTCTTCTGAGAACTCTCAGGGAACCTGACGGTCCTCTAGGTTGGTCAAGTAGGATTTCCGTTAGCCAGGACTTATAAGTAACCTTCCTGACTACGACTTCGACTTTAAGGTTATGAAGCCGGTGGACTACCCTTCTTGACTGAGTAATCTTCTCTAGGACTACGACCCTTTCTAACTTCCGCCCTCCCCTTCCCCTACTGTCTCCTACTCTACCAACCTACCGTAGTGGGTGAGTCAGTCAAACTCATTTGACGTCCTCAACCACTACCTGTCCCTCCAGACCACACGACGTCAGGTACCTCAGCGTTTCTCAGTCTGTGCGGACTCGCTGACTTGACTTGACTAACTATATTTTACTACAAAGGGTGCCTCTAAAATTCTTTGTGATCAAAAAAAAGGTTACGATTATCCATAATATAAAAAAAAATTTAGAACGCGACCAATCATAATACACAGTTGACCTGATCCAATCCTCTACGAGTCTATCGGCCATTTGGAAATAACGACCCACCTACACGGTCCTACAAAGACCTTCTAATCGTAAACTCAGTTATCTGATTCACAACGAAAGGAGGACTGGTTGCACCCGGAACAGGTTAGGTGACCTCCGGAACTTCTCTTGATTTCCCATCTCGCTCCCTTTCAAGAGAGAGAGAATAACTCAACCCTGTAGGAAGAAGAGGATCTGTACTCAAGGACCAAGAGTCTGGAAGTCTGAGGTCCTGAATCTGGACCTCGGTGGGGTGGATGGGAGGAACCGGGTGTGGCAACCGAGGGGATCAAGAATCTAGAAATCTGAGTCCAACTCACTATGGTGGTCTGAAGGACCAAGGGACTGAACGTCTGCTGTGTACCACCTTAAAGAGTCGGTGGTATAGGTGGATTAAGTTGAGGGTATTACAGAGGAGAATATGTAGATATTACGGGATTACTAAGACAAGGAGACCTCTTGCGACTGATCATCCCTACCGTGAATTCAAATTCTCTCCTATTCGATTTCGTTAGTTTCTGTAGAGACACGGTATTGAGACGAATTTCGGAATAAATGTGTTGGTGCATATCTTGAGACACTCTCTCGCTCTGACGTCTGTCTGTACGTGTGAGTGCAGTTCCGTGTGTGATGTAGTCTCTCGCAGAGAGACTGGACCACAAGGTGTCTCGTGTGAACCCCTTTACGCTTATGTCTTTGAGTTTTATATTATTATACAGCCATAGCTCACCCTTCCTGTATGAGGTCCCCGTCTAAACTATACTTTACACAAACTTTCCTCAGAAAGGAAACTAACTACCTCCCTTCCCCCATTCCTCAACCTCCCCTACTTTTCCTGTTTCCGGGTTCTATCTACCTCTGTTCTACTGTTTTGCCTGGGCCAGTCTGGACCCTTCTGGAACAGTCGGTGTAGTTCGTTACCCCGTTGTTCCCCTCGGGGTCAGACTATTCGGACCAGAAGAAAGGAAGTGACTCGTATTGTCTTTTAGTGTGCGGGGACAGGATGTCGGAGCTGAATCAGGACTATGTTCACATCCTGAAAAGTGACTCTTCAAATTTTGGTTTAGTCTATGTTTTTAGAAGTATACGTCTGTACTGTCTCTTCGTCGGAGTAATTCTACATACGTGATCTCATAGAGGGTCATAAGACTTGACCTCCCTTTTACTACAACCTTTCTCGTGACTGGTCCCTTCCCTCTCTAAACAAGACCAGGGCCAAGTTAGTAGACCCACGGACCTTTGTTCAGGGTATCTGGGAGGATCCCGAACAACCACTTACGTCCGTTCACCGACCTACCAGATATCAGAATCCTACAGGATTATCAGATGTACCTGTACTCAGACTCACTTGTGGCCCTCAACCACTATCTGTCCCTCCGGACCGCACGGTGCTAAGTACCCCATCGTTTCTCAGCCTGTGCTGACTCGCTGACTTGACTTGTCTTGACTTATCAGATACGAAAGTTTGACACCACAACCTCTTCTGAGAACTCTTAGGGAACCTGTCTTTCTAGTTTGGTCGCCTAGGATTTCCTTTAGTTGGGACTTATAAATGACCTTCGTGGCTACGACTTCGATTTCGAGACTGTGAAACCGGTGGACTACGTTTCTCGTAATCTTTTTCTGGGACTAAGACCCTTTCTAACTTCCGTCCTCCTCTTCCCCTGCTGTCTCCTACTCTACGAACCGAACGTAGTAGCTGAGTTACCTGTACTCAGACTCGTTCGAGACCCTCTACCAGTTCCTGTCCCTTCGGACCACACGACGTCACGTACCCCAGTGTTTCTCAGTCTGTGCTGACTCGTTGACTTGTTGTCGTTATCAGACACGAGAGGTCTCGTACAAACCAAACTAACGGAAAGTTTCTCGTCGTCATTTATAACACGATACTTCACCCCTTCCAATTATGGGTGGACCTTCTTCACGAGGTTCCTAAAGTACATTTCTGATTGTTGTACCACCTTTAGCAAGGGAATGTAGAGATTCTGTGACCCGAAGGGGTACCCCCGGGGGTAAGAGTATCTTAAGAAGGTTCAACCGGGAGAGGGAGGTACGATATCAGTAGGTACGAAGCGTAAAAAGAACGGAGGAATTACACTACTCAGGTCCTCATTCCGTTATTTCTTGTGACTGTCGTCACTGACTCCCACCCCCTGACTTCCCGTCTACCTGAGCCGAGAGTAGAACCGGGGTCGGACACGTAGAGGAAGAGTGTAAGAAGAGACTCTGGGGTGGTCGTAGTAAGGGGACTAGATCTGGTTTCCAGGAGTCCATGTCCGTGACAAAAGGGGACTTGTAAACCACTACAGACTTCTGTAAAAACCGACAGTGTGTAGCCCCGCCCCTGAACGGTGCCAACCGTGGACCATCCATCTCCGATCCCTATGACGATTTGGAGGACGTTTCGTGCCCTGTCGGGGGGACGGTGGTTGTTTAGTTCACATATCGGGGTTTGTAGTCCTCACGCCTCTCGCCCTTTGACGGGTCGACTTCAAAAGTCAAATCGGGTTCTTTCTGAGAACCCGATTTCTTAAATTCCCGTTCCCATGGAATTTTCCCATTCATTGCCTTAACGTCCCTAGTATGAAAACATATTCACCTCAGGAAAACGTAAAATTTTATAAAAAACTATTTGAATAAAATTTTACAAAGGGATGGTACGCCACTCCTTCTCTTCCCTCGTGATAACTTCTTGAGGCATTGAAAACTCCGAAGTAATACTATCTTGTGTTTGTCTGTCCAGTGATACTCCGGATGACGGTCCGAGAAACTCAGAAACGGTGACCTTACTCGATATTTGAGTATATAGTTAGAGACTTACGTTTACCTTCACTGGCGACGTCCGACACGACTACGACCCTAGGGTCGAGTACGTCTCACTCCGACATTTCGGGTAAATAGAGTGGAAACGCCCCTGGGAAAGCAGTAGAATAAAAGTATAAATAGATAAATAAAAATAAACCGATGTAGTACAGAATCAACGTCGTATATCCGAGTCATCCACGCCTTGCACGCACCAGAATCAACGGGGCGTCGTACATCCTAGAATGAGGGGGCTGGTCCCTAGTTTGGACCTAGGGGACGTAACCTTCCGTCTAAGAATTGGTGACCGGGTGGACCCTTAAGGGAGGTAGTAGAAGAATTTGGAGTAATTCTTTTTTTTTTAGTTTCTTTTCTAATCCCTTAAATCATCGGTATGATTACTAATTAGTGTACAACTTCTCCTTGACTCGAAGAAGTAAGTTGAGTTCCCAGGTACACTTTATTACTGAGTGTAATAATACATTGTCAAAGTAAATATATTGAGAATAGGAAATGTACCACGTCTCAAAGTGTCGGTAATCGATTGAATAAAGAGTGTTGTTAGAATGCTGTGTAATTAGTCGGGTAAAATGATTACTCTTTTGTAGGTCCTTCAGGTGTGTCGAGTGCCCCAGAAATTCGTTTAAGTCTAAGGGGTCGCCGAAGAAAGAGTGCGGCGGGTTGTGTTTCGCACTTTCTCTTCGGTGACGTTATGTGAGACTATGAGGTGTAAAGTCCTGTGTTTACGACCTAAAGATGGGCATTTTTATTTTTCCCACCAAAAGAAGTGGGTTCGCTCCAATCGCGATGACGACTATCGGAAAGCGAAGTAACTTTTAACTTCTACACCGGATTGAGGATTCGGGACGAGTGATCAATAGAATCAAACGATCCTGACGGTATACTTCATGGTACCCGAATTTTCTGTCTTCAAATAAAAGAAGGTTATTCTCCGACCTTCGGTTCTAGTTCCACAGTCGTCCCTACGAAAGGAGACTCGGAGAGAGGACCGAACATCCACCGGTGGAAGAGGGAGACAGAAGTGTGAGAAAGGGGAGGCCCACAACGAAAGTAGAGAAGGAGAATTATTACTGTTGCACGTACGTCCATGATTCAGCGAAGTCAACACAGGCTGAGAACCGCTACGATACCTGACATCGGGTGGTCCGAGGAGACAGGAACCCTAAGAGGTCCGTTCTTATGGTCTCACCCAACGGTACGGGAGGAGGTCCCCTAGAAGGACTAGGTCCCTAGCTTGGGTCCAGAGAATGCAGAGGACGTGACCGTCCACCCTAAAAATGGCGAATACGTTGGACCTCTCGAGTTATTTCTGTTGTAAACGTGACTTAAACCCGGGTGGGATTCCCGGAGTAAAATTGAAGTAAAGGAAAGATTCCTCTAAAGGAGGTTTATGTTAACATAAGATTCTGTGACCTTAAATCCTTGAGTTGTATACTTGACCCCGGTTGCGTTGAGTCGGGTTTTGGGACTTCAGTCCTTTACAAAATCTCGCGTCTAGACTCAAGGTACTTTTCGATTTTGAGTTAAGGTTTTATCTAGAAAAGTCTCAATACTCCCAGACGAAAGTGGATATTAAAAAAAGTGGACAATTTTATATGGATTTCTCACGTAAAATAAGAATCTCGAATCGAAACACGTCACTACACCTTTTACATAACTGTGCAATTAGATGCTTATAAAGTTCAAGACGACTTGTAAATTAAAATTTTCTACACTCCCCCAACAAGTTCTCCAGACAAATCCCGACGACCCCTTTGGCGAAAAACTATAAGGTCTACTAAGTGGAAGGAGGGGGCGCCGCCGGGGTCCAGGGACGGTTGTAGTCCACCAGGTGTCGAAGTCGTCCTCGACGAGACTCGTCTCTCCAGGGATGACCGGAACAGAGGTCCAGGTAATTAGACTCCAAGAGGATTTGTTATTCACTGATTGACTTAAATCTTAGTAGAGTTTATTCTGTTTCGGAAAAATTTGTATGGACTGTAAAAGAGTTTGAAACTCTCTCCGACCTTTACCCCTTTTCTCGGAGTCTCTCTGTCCTTGACGGGTCCCGTCCGGACACCCACCTCTTACTTTTTCTTGATCTTAAAGTATCCATCTAGGAACCCAATATTTCAGGCCTAATATAAGGGGTTAGAAGGTAAACAAAGAACGTACCAAAACCCGTTTAACGGTAGAAAACCTCCAACTGGAAAGGACATGTTGGCCACCAATTGTTAGAGTTGGGACGGACAAAATGTCCAAAGGATACCCAGTTTACTTCGTGTCGTACTCTGTGCCATTACATTTGACAGTCGGAAACTTCTTCTTAAAACCAAGCAATACATAAAGACCTTTTCCGTTTACGTATAAGATGTCGAAAGATGAGTAAAAGAACTTCTATTTACCAGAATTCCACAATTTGTATATGTCCAGCTAAAGTTCATAATCGGGTCGAGGGTCATATCCGATTTTAAACTGCTTCGAGCACAAAAGTCTTATCTTACGGTCCTCACCAGTCACAAGAAATTCCTTGTGTCAATAGAGAGACATCCAATCCCAAACGTTGGGGGATCGCCGAAGGTAAAAGGAAGAGGCAGTTCCCGTGACCCCTACATCCCCCTTCTCGTCCTTGTGTTCAAAGGTGTGGGCACTTAGATCAAGAGGAAAGAAATCAACCTTTAGGAAGATTAGAGTCTCAAACTCTCTCCCCCTCCTTAGTATATCATAATTTTCCTTAATATTTTTGATGATAGGACTACGACCCTTTCTACCTTCCGTTTTCCTTTTCCTCTACTGTCTCCTCCTCTACCAATCTATCGTAGTGGTTGAGTTACTTGGGCTCAAACTCGTTTGAGACCTTCTAGCACCACACGACGTCAGGTACCCCAACGTTTCCTCAGTCTGTACCAAATCGTTGACTTGTTGTGGTTGATGAATTATTGGAGAATGTTACAGGGTCGTGACAAAATTCTTCCATATTCGAGACGGAACGGGTCAGGAGGGTTGTTAGGAAACTCCATCCGTAACAAGAAGAGCGAGAAGATCAAGACTCCTTTACTCTGCTTATAGATTTCTCCATTGTCCGTCCCGTCCTAGGTATGTTGGAGTCGTAGAGACGAGACCCAGGACACTATGTACCGTACGTACTTTGTTGTTCTTACATTTGTATCGATTTGGAAACTCTAATTTGTGACTGAGACGAGATTCCTAAGGGTCAACTTAAACCCCTAAAGGTTTAACTAAGTCTTGAGCATGTGGCACTCAGTCTCAGTAATCGGACCCCTTTGGTGACTTTCGGTGACTTATAGTTAGTTTTACCATCACAAAGGGTAATCGTTTTATCTTCCTCAACGTTTATACCAAAGAATGCGTGTCTCCGTCCTGATCGGTATTATTTAATACCGTTTACCTCATTGATCACTACGTTTATGACGTTCCCTTTTTGTGTCCCTACTTAACGTAGACTGTGGTAGTTCCGTCCGAAGTGCTAAAACCGTAAAATCGGACCGGAGTCTCTTCATCCGAAAGAAGTTTGCTCCTCTCACCCCATCGTCTTTCTTATACTGTAGTCATCTGTCATTTCTTGACTCCCTGCCTACCATATTAAGAAGTGATTAACATCGAATTTATCAAGGATCTCCTTTTAATGTTGAGAAGAGGGAATCAGAGGTAATTTGGTTTACCTAAAAGTCTTTTTGTACGGATGTTGCTGTAGAATCTCGAAGTCTTCGGTATAGTTATTACTTTAGTCTCTACACCGATTGACAAGTGAAGAGACAATGTCTCGAGTAGTTTAACATCGTCTTAATACCGAATAACGAGGTACTCTCGGAGGGAAAAAATAGAGACATGTAGTTTGTGAGACGGACCACGGACTTGGTGTCATGTCGAATTGTGTGTAAACTAATTCATGGTCAACGTTGTAGGTCAGTTATAACTGACTTAAAGGTAATTCCGAAATAAAGAGGAAAGTCTAAAATGTTGATTTTCAAAAGAGACAGTCCATGATTCTTTTAATCTTGGATAAATGAATTTTGGCCAAATAACTTCACAGAGTAGAGTCACCTATTTGGGAACTTTGTCAAAATATAAAAGGATTGGTTATACTGATTATGCGATGGAGTTTAGGAGAAAAGGACGATCCGCCTTATAGACCAGTAATTTTGAATCAGACCTCGAAGGGATCACCGAGTCACCATTTCTTAAGAGGACGGTTACGTCCTCTGTACCCAAGTTATGGACCCAGTCCTTCTAGGGAACCTCATCCTTTTCCGTTACGTGAGGTCATAAGAACGGACCCTTTAGGGTACGTGTGTCCTCGGACCGCTCGATGCCAGGTACCCCAGTGTTTCTCAACCTAAGCTGTCTCGATGACTCGCGCACGTGTGTACGTGTGTGTGTGTCGGATCTACCTTTTCTTCGGATCTACGACTTTCCGTCCCATCTAAGGACTTTACAAGTGGTGACCCATCCGTTCCTACACTAGACCCCACACACTTGTGACGTAACGTTAGATGTGACTCACCCTTTTCACCGGTATTCCATTTCTAGGAGAAGGTTGGTTTCCCGTGACTTAGTGTTGAGTCGTCTCTGTGAATTTTTTTTTGTAGTCACGAAGTCAACCTGTCAGACGTTTTGGTGCAGTTCAGTACATACACAAAGACGAACCTTCTATACTTTTCTCTATGACATCAATTCTAGTTGTATCTCGTTTTATTCTCCCCCTTTAGTAGTCTCCCATCGAGGATTCTCTTTCTTCTCCCACTTCCTTCCCTCTTCTTTTTGAGAAGGAGTCTTTGGGTTTACCTCTTGATCCAGGTTTACAGAGGATGCCGAATAATCCGTAAGGTATTTACAAAACTTCCTTACTTACTTACTCATTTTCTTTTGATTTACTTCTTCCTTCTTTCCTCTTTTCCTTCCCGTCGTTGGTCTTGAGGTGCAAATACAGAACGCCACCAAAGGGATAAGACTTGTTCCTTCAGGACGGTAAGAGCTACCCTTTAGTTCGGACGACGAGGTGGCGGCGAGTGCATTACGACGGAAAGAGCAGTGGTGACACCAAACCACGGGTAAACCGATTTCTCTGTCCTTTCGTCGTCCATATGGGAAGGCCCCTCGTTTCGAATGAGTTCTGTCTGTTGTCAATTTGTCAACTATATTGGAACAGAAACGTTTACCTCCCTTTATCAACTCCCGTCGAAGAATCCTTGAGAAAAATAAAGTATTATAAAAGGAACATTTATAGTTATAAGTTACGGTGGTTGACAGACGATTAGCATAATAGGGTTCTTTTTTATTATGTCTATTATCTTTGAATTCTTAAGGAGTTAGTTCCGACTTCCCTTTAACCTTTACTGATGATTACCTACGTCAAAGAAAACTCCCACTGCTTTTACATGCAACCAAACATGTTGTCGTACTTATACGATTTTAAGAAACTTAAGATATGATATTCACTCACTTGAGATAGTATACACTTAATATAGAGTAACTCCGACAATTTTTCAGTAAACATCTTTAGTTAGTTATACTTTTCTTTCTTGAGGAGTCAGTCTGAGATTCGAGACACTCCGGAAATTAGTGATATAAGGGTCGTATCACGAGAATCCTCTATTAAATTTTTACAAAACTCTTACTTACTTTCTTACTTACAATAACGAGTAAGACCTGTGAAAAAGTAGAGGAATAGTTCTTTTCATATTATAACGGAAACAGGATATAGAATTTCCATTGTATACCGCCTCACACCAAATTCTTAGATATCCTTATTAAAGACTGGATAATTATACTACGATATTGAATCCTAGATTTACATTTTCGATTATCTTGTTACTTTTAGACTTGGTACATTCTGTAGAATCAAAGTTCATAAAAATCTATACAATAGAGAACCAAACCCACAAAAAAAATTCTAAAAAAAATATACCTGGTAAAGATTTCAGAAATAATTTAAACAATGTTATAAAGAAGACAAAATGTAAAACCGAAAAACCGGTACTCTGTCCACCCTAGAATCGAGAGACTGGTTCCTAACTTGGACGTAGGGGACGTAACCTTCCGTTTCAGAATTGGTGATCTGGTGGTCCTTTCAGGGATAGAGAACCACAAATTCTTTATGATTCTTTTCCTTGATCTCAGTCAACGTCCACAGGACCTGACCTCGATACACTTTCGATCAACGACCGTGTAAAGTCGAAAAAGTTGTTCACGACAAAATTTACCGTTGACTTCAAAGTCGTTTGCGTCTTAGAGAACCAGTCCCCAACTTGTTTCGAACGATAAGATCCGTATAACACTATTTAATATTCTTACCTAGTGTCCTTATGTAAATGACCTTTCGTTGACTTCTCTTTCGAAAATCTTTTTGTCTAAAAACCGCTTTCGTCGGTAACTCGATAAGACCAGAAACCGTAATACTTTGGTCTCTCGTTTAAAGGTTTCGTTAATAATATTTGGTCGTAGTGTAATTTTAGTTGAGAAATGTAGTTTACGGTCCTCTACCTCTAATTGTAGAACAGAATGTTTGCTCGTGAAACGTAGTGACTTTAGTCGTGTTTCCGAATTTGGTCTTCTCAACTAGTTCAAACACCATAATCATTATGACGTCTTCTAGACTAGAAACTTGTATTAGGTATTTCAAAGATCGTAGAGGGTTACATTGTACCTTGAGACAATTGACTCTCACTTGAACCTAACTTTTTACCTCGATTATCTCTGTAATTTAATGGACCCCTCGGTATCGATACTAAGGATCCAAAGGGAACATCCATCTTTTGTGCAATTGTTACACGGGAACGTACTGGAGACAAGTACGAGGTCGGAACACACATTCTTCGACGGGTCGAAGAGCGATGACATACGAGTCAGCCATGAAAAAACCCTCCTACCATATTCGGACCTATTTATGAAGGGAGACCAGTCACCCTTACTAACCGTCACAGAGAGTAAATCTACATTCGATCACCATTTCCGTTGTTCCTATTTTATTTCCTACTCCTTGTATAGATGAAACTTTTACGAAGATTTATTTATAGACACGACAGTTGTATGTAGGTGGATAAAGTATACCTACCTAAGTATTTTAAAGGAGGGTATATACTTTGTAAAAAGAAAAATATTTTTCGAGTAGTTCACGGTTTGTGTGTCAGTGTTGAGCGTCATTTACATTAAGGAAACTTTACAAGAGACGGGTTAAGGTGTTTTACTGAAGAGTATCTATTTAAGATAGAAATTACTATTTAGTCTCGTAGACCCATCAAATACCCATAATTTGAGTAAGATGAAATTAACGCATTTAATGGGAGATCGTTCCTCTATAAGTGTAGTTCATGTCTTGGAACGCATTATACGGTACAAATTGGTCTATTCCGTAAAACAAGAGACAGAGACCGAATCTACCATTTCTGAGACGAACATTACGTCTTCTGGACCCAAGCTAGGGATCCAACCCTTCTAGACGACCTCCTCCCGTACCGTTGGGTGAGGTCATAAGACCAGACCTCTTAGGGTACCTGTCTCCTCGGACCGTCCGATGTCAAGTACCCCAACTTTTCTCAGCCTGTGTTAACTCGTTGATTGTGAAAGTGAAAAAACAAGAGTATGTCCTTCCTATAAATATGATTCGTGGACGAACATATTTACACTATCTGTCTGTGATATGGTCCGTAGTTCAAATATGTATACTCATCTCGTCATAGTTCTGAGATACTAGTTCCCTGAAGACCACGTTCACCCTCCAGTTGACCATTTGGGTACTGCAAAGTCAAATCCTTTATGACAGATTGGTCTCCACACAGGACACAGAGTGTCTTTGTGGTTACTCCCACACTTAGAGAGTCGTCCCAACGGCCACTACTAAGAGTCTTCAGCAAAACCCGACCCAGAGGTGTCCTACCAGTAGTCCCTATGTAGAAGATCATCCACTAGACCGACGAATGTTTCTTGTTGTTAAGTCCCCGTGCTGTCGTATCCCATCTATTACTCTTACACTGGTTCTCCTCCGATCTGACACTTCTAAGTGTTTATGGTACGCATCCGTGACCCCTGAAAGTATTTGTTTTACTCTTCGGAAGCTTCCGACAACGCGTCCCACTACTTTACTGTAGACGTTGGAACCTTTTGTAACACCTACGAGGAATTTCCTCACAGACGTCGTCCCTCTCTACCTTCCTTCATCCAACCATTTCGGTAAGGTTTTTGTCTCCCGTTCACCGTCTTTGGATTGACTCTGTACACTAGGGACAACATCTACTGTACTGAAAAGTGGTTGACAGAACTACAGGAGGTACGATTTCCCAGTACGTACGGGAGGGTAACTGGGGTCGTCGTCGGTCCGCTAAACGAAACCGGTTATCTTACAGCGTCCAATGATTGATCGTCTTCAAAATTCTAAGACTAGTCAATCTTCTCTGGGACCTATCTCGGTATCAACGTTCCCTGTACCCTACATTCGCTCTTTGTGTGGAGACAGAGATATCCGATTTCTGTAGACCCGTAGAAAAACAAAGTTCGGATTGGAACACCTTCGGATTGAAGATGTTACAGGATTATCATATGTAAAATACAGAGACAACAGAATACGACGTTTGGGATGACTACTAACTAGGTATCCATAAATACCCTGTAGACGAACTTACTGTCTGTGAGACAAAAGTACTTGGTCAAAAGTGGGTGGACAGGTTCTGAACCACTACCTGTCCCTTCGGACCACACGACGTCAGGTACCCCAGCGTTTCTCAGCCTGTGTTGACTCGCTGACTTGACTTGACTTGACTTGTAAGTGGGTGTCTCTGAAACATCAATTCAAGAGCCTTCTCTATTGTAATTTACTTTGTCATAGAAATCGTTCAATTTGTCGTGTCTTTAGGGAAGAAGGGAGACCGACCTAGTCCCACCTTCTACTTTTCCCTTTCGACTTCTCCCATCCTCTATTTCTGGTCCAACCCTTTGTTCTTCTCCCTTTTCAATATGTCCGTTTTCGTTCTTTCTCCTTTAGACATTTAGTGGAAACCCTGGATCGCTCGACTGGTGAGAATTATTCGTCGACGACAGACACAACAGGTCATGTAACCAACCTCGGACTCAGGCTGATCGTTCTTACGAAATCGTCAAGGAGTCAGTGCAATCGACACAAAACTCGTGAGTCGCCAGAGTCCACGTTTAAACCACGTCTATATCCCAGCGTTTCTTAGCCTGTACTGACTCGCTGTCTAGACTTGACTTGACTGGGTTATCTTGTAAAAGTAGTGACTTCTTGTAGCATAACCTGTTATAACCAGATCCTCTTCACTCTATCTTTTACTTTTATATATATATTTCACTCTTTCAGGAACTTACGGGCCTGTTATAAAATAAAGTAAACTTTTCAAATTTTAAACTCTTTCCACAATTGTTATTGTTTCTTTAACTTTTCTAGTTAGTTCTTTCTTCTTTTTTATTTGCTGTTCCGAACCCCTTTTTATTCTGACTCCCCAAAACGTCGGTGGGTCTTAAGTGACTGGATCTAGTCTCACCACTACCGTCTTTGCCCTTTTATCCTTATGTCACCTGAGAGTCGTAAACGTCTCAGACACAAACGTTCAAGTGGGTGAGTGATTTTATATGGGCATCGGGGAGTTTACTTATAACAGACACGGAAGTGTCAGTAAGTGTCTGTACACGACACGGCTCACCTCTTTTTAAATTCAGTGGCTACCGACACGGCCGAGAGTAGGCTCCAAGGTCGACTACGACATTCCCAGGAAAAGCGTCAGACGACTCACGGTGCAGAAGGTGCACAAACACGAAAAACAACCACTAAAATTCACCGGAGGACTACATGTCAACTTCACGATAGACCAAAGAGATTCGCGTTCTCCTGACGCTATACGGGTTCTCTATTCGGGACGAGTCCGGACTCAACTCACGACCATCGACCCTCAACGTCATTGCACGCACGAGTCAGCACAGGTCGAGAAACACTGGGATACCTGACATCGGGCGGTCAGAGACGGTGGGCACCTGAAAAGGTCTGTTCTGATGACCTCACCAACCGGTACGGGCGAAGGTCCCCCAGAAGGACTGGGTCCCTAGCTTGGACACAGAGGACCTAATCGTCCGAATAAGAAATCGTGACTCGGTGGACCCTCACGTTAAAATTCCTCATGTATAATTTATCACGGAGATTAGTCTTTACGTGTCTTTTGTTTCGAGACTTAACTAGTCAATCAGGTTTACCACACTCGTCTCCGAGTGTCCTTGGATCGGGACGTAGGATCCGTGTTACCGTGTCCTAAGGGATTCCGTCACAACCTTCGTTACTCTGTCGTGTAGCGAAGCCACGGACACGTCTCCGTTGACACCCCTCCTCCGGAACGTTTCGTCTGTACTGTCTCCGTCGTCTAGGGTAATTGATACGAAGCCCGACATGGACAACTTTGTTACACGTGGTGTGGGGTTAGGTCTTCAAAGGAAATTAATTTTATATCCCAAACGAACCCGAAGGGAGTATGAGTCAGCCATTTCTTAGACGGACGTTACGTCCTCCGGGCCTAAACTAGGGACCCAACCCTTCTAGGGGACCTCTTCCTTTACCGTTGGGTGAGGTCCTAAGAACGGACCTCTGAGGACACGTGTCTCCTCGGACCTCCCGATGTCAGGTACCCCAGCGTTCCCAGTTTGTACTGAATCGACGATTTCCTGGTGGTGGTGCTAGTGACCCTTCTTCGGTAGGTATTACCTTCCTAAAAAATCGTACGTATGAGTCTAAAAAAAAAATTAGATGATAATAACTTTTAGGTGCGTTATGGAAAGTATTAAATGGAAAATTGACTTTTTCTTCTTCTTTTTTTATTGTTGTGACCTAGACCCTCAAAATTAAAGATACAGAAATACACTTAGTCAGTCGGACCTAATCAAAGATAGGATAAAGAGTTAGACTTATTATTCATTTATCCTTCAGACTTTTTATTCACTATGTAACTCGGGTGACTAAATTGTTGATTCACGTACACTCTGAAACCAACTTTTTCGGTACTTGAAACTTTTTAGACAATCTCAAGGAGTAATTTTACAATCTTTGACTTTACGGTCTAGAAAAAACAAAAACAAAAAAGTTTTATACCAAACCTCCTACGACTTGTATAAAGTCCCTCCTTAGTTAAACGTTCTCTTATTTTCCAGTACTTAACATTAGGAAGTCTACTTTCTAGTTATTTTAATTTTTTTATTTTCCCGGTCCAATAATACATGGGGAGGTTTTAGACAATAAATTGGTAAAACGGAAAAACAACACCAAAAAATCATATACACTCGAAGGAACGACCGAGTCACTATTTCTTAGACGGACTGTTACGTCCTCTGTGTCTTCTGCACCCAAGGTAGGAACCCAACCCTTCTAGGGGACCTCCTCCTTTACCGTGGGTGAGGTCATAAGAACGGACCCTTTAGGGTACCTGTCTCCTCGGACCCCAGGTACCCCAACGTCTCTCAGTCTGTCCTGAATCGTTGACTCGCATAAAAGGCGTCCATAGGTGACTTAAGGAAAGTTATTTCAACGTCGAAGTTTTTGGAACTTGGTTTTAAAAATTAACAAAGTTCCTCTGGTATTCAATTTTATACTTCGGTTAGTGGTTCTCAGATAGGAATTTTGGGGTGACAAACAATAATTTGTAATGTCTAATACAAACGCTTCACAACGACTAGGATCATAACTATCTTTTATAAGTGAGGATGTTACATTTGTTCAGAGACTACGACCCTTTCTAACACCGTCCTTCTCTTCCTCCGTTGTCTCCTACTCTACCAACCTGCCGTGGTAGTTGAGTTACCTGTACTTAGACTCGTTTGAGACCCTCTACCACTTCCTGTCCCTTCGGACCGTACGACGTCAAGTACCCTAGTGTTTCTTAGTCTGACCTGAATCACTGACCTGAATCGTTGTTGTTAGATTTGTTAAAAACCTCTTACTTCTTCTTGTACATGTAAACCCCCTGTACCCCACTTCTAAAGTTTGGAGGTCACAGAGTAGTTCAACATGAGTAAGAAGTTATAGTCACAGGTTTGGGTCGTGGTACAACTGACCAGATAATGGTACAGTAGGCATCGAGGGACCCTAGTGGGTATCGAGGACCCTAGTGGAAGGACCCTAGTTCCCTAGGGATACTTTAAGATGTCAGCGCGTGGAAAATTTAATAGTTGAGAGAGGGATCACCTGACAGGTCCCTCGATAAACGGGTGGTGACGGAAGACCCATGGATCGTGTCCCAGACGTGTGTCGTCCACGAGTAAGTCCCTTTGTCAACAACCTACTCACTTGCCCAGTCACTTGGTTCCCTACACCGGAAAAGATTTCGACTTCCAGGTGGTGAGAGTGGATTCAAGACCCGTATTTGTCTTTCCGTGTCTTTCTATCACGTGCGGAGAATACTAGTCTGAATTTCAAGATTTTCGTCCCGAACGTACACATGTCCAGAAATTCTTCCACACTCCTGTAAGCATAGATATTATCGACAAAGGACCCTTAAAACATCTTGGAGGTGATAGTTTTTACGGGACTGAAAGACTTACATCGAAGGTAAAGACCTTAGGTTCTTATCCAAAGGATCGACTTCGAACGGAAAAAGGGGGACTTTCCTTTTATACCAGAAATTAAAGACCCCTCCGAACTCGTTAGATCACATCACTTGGCCATTTCGGGTTAACTTTCCTACTATGTACCATTAGTGAATCTCGATTCTCTGAACAAGGAGACACGGTTCGACCCTCCTGAGTTCTAAGTTTAAATCCAGAGTTGTTCCTGGGTCTAGTGGCATATAGGACCTTGAATCTCTTCACAACTTGTACAATCAGCGAGTCAGTGCAGACTGAGAAACACTGGGGTACCTGACATCGAACGGTTCGAGGAGACAGGTACCCTAGGAGATCCGTCCTTATGACCTCACCCATCGGTAAGGGAAGAGGTCTAAAAGGACTGGGTCCCTAACTTGGACCCAGAGGACGAAACGTCCGTCTAAGAAATGGTAGCCTTGGTGGTCCCTTCGGGACCTTAAACCTCCAGTGTTAGTTTTACGTACCATCAGTGTTTAAGTTAAGGAGTCTACGGTTCCCGGAAGAGATATAGTGTGAATTTTCTTTTTAATGGGTAGGGAACAAGACCCTCACCAGACTACAAGTACTACATTCGGTGTAAAGGTCACGTATCCTAGACCATTAAATGCTATTTTTATTATGACTGGAGATTGAGTCGGTGAGTGTAACTGCTGTTGCCAATACCCCAACAGAAGGGGGAGTAAGGACCAAGAGTCCTTTGACGGTAAGTTCACAGGAATGGAAACTGTAATGACGATTAAACTTGTGTTAAACCTACACGACACTTGTCTATGCCAAAGAAAGGAAAAAAATTACACTGGGTTAAACGATGGCGTGTGCTAAAAAGGAAAACACCTTTGACACGGAAATTTACAACTTAATCTCCGAAGTTGGGAGTACCAGTTATAACAAAAGAGGGTCCCCTTATGCCGACGGTTTCTTCCTGAGACGTGGGTCCCCTTGAACATGTTTTATTTAGGACTCTTAGACTGACAAAGGAGACCGACGTCTTTGTGAGCATTGACTTTTAGTCGGACTTATTATTTGCCAACAGTAGGATGACGACTTGATTCTGTCCGGCCTACTCACTGTCTCTCTTTCCTTGTGCTCTATATAAACGAAAGTACCTTTTTTTTTTTCGTCGACGGAAGAAATAGTACGATTTTATTTTCTTTCTTGCTTTCGTTTTTCCCCAGCCCCCCTTCCTTTTGACACATTTTCCCTCGGTCTTTGACGAAAGTAAAGTAATAAAAATCTTCGTTACTCGTGTACAAACTAGTCGGGAGGTTTCACACCCCCCTTCGTACCGTACTCACGTTACTTAGGAAGAGAGCCCCGGTGTACTCCTGTCCCTACCTCCAATTTGTCACTCGAAATCTCGACGGGAACGAGTGACACCACTTTGTCGGACATCCTTGACTTTAGATGAAACTCTTTCGGAACAAATCAGCGGTTCAGTACAGTTGGGAAATTACTGGTGTACCTGACATCGGGTGGTCCGGGGAGACAGGTACCCTAAAGGATCCGTCCTTATGACCTCCTCACCCGACGGTAAAGGAAGAGGTCCCCTAGAAAGGTTGGGTCCCTAGCTTCGACGTAACCGTCCGTCTAAGAAATGGTGACTCGGTGCACCCTTCGGGAACTCTTTCGGAATAAAGTTACGCTACGTGTGTCGTACTATTCTCGACCTGAAAAATGACACTGGAGGAATAGATGGAATATTTACCACGTGTTTGTGGTAAAGAAATTTTTGTTTAATCATAAAATACCGACCCTTTTAGACGGAATTTTAAGTATCTCCGTCCTAGAATAGTAGGAGATAAAAAGGGTCTGGTATCGTTACAAGGAGTCTTCCTCTCAGTCAGATCGTTAAAAATTTTATTTTCTTGGGTCTCTTCTCCTACCTTTAGCATTCGAGGAAAAGAGAACTCGGACACTAAGACAAATGGGAGAGAACTGAAGACTGTTTCCGGCTCCCGTAGTCGTTCTAGTGTATTGTACGACTTCCGTCAACGAGGAGTGTCGACACGGTCGTCTCGCCCGAAGATGTACTTGTCTCTCTGGTCACTTCGGGGAACTTGTCCGACGGCTCTCGGAACCCTTTCTGTGTCTCCGCTAAGGACCCTGTCTGTTTCCAGACGAGGGAAGGACTTGACAAACAGTTGTTTGTGTGCGACTTCTGACTGGGACACGGTCCCTTCTAGGTACTGTCACACTCGACGACGACTAAGACCTCGACTTCTATGATCTTATATCAACGCTCTCAGTCTACCTCGTAATTTCTGTCAATCTGCACTGCGACATAGACGTTGTTGTGTCTCTCTCCCGTCCTTTTGAGGCGCGAGTGTCAAAGGTCACGGCAAGTAGGGTCTAGGATAGAGACCTACGTTCTTTCCTCATCCGCCACGACCACCAATTCTTGGGCGGACGGTCACGTCCTCTACGTTCTCTGTCCCCAAGCTAGGGACCCAACCCTTCCACGTGACCTCCTGCTTTGCCGGTGGGTGAGGTCGTTAGAACGGACCTCTTAAGGTCCGGTCTCCTCGGACCCCTCGATGTCAGGTATCCCAGTGTTCCTATCCTGCACTAATTTCACTGATGTGTACGTAGTAGGCAGTAGAAATCTGTTGGACTCCTGTGCCTTCCCAGACACGGAAATTCGGTCCCTCGGACGAGGGTAAGTATCGGACCCGAGAAAGTGTAGGAGAGGGCACCTTGACAAAACGGGAGGCAAAACGAAGGGTGCAAAGGGACTGTAGGAGTCAGATTCTCGAGAGTGAAGGATGAGACAAAGGTCGGAGGGTGAGTGGGGAGGGTGGGTTGTGGACCAGTGGGGAGGTTCGGAGGGACTCTGTGGACAGGAACCAAACCGTCGGTCGAAGAACGTTCGGGGGCTCCATGTCCTGACCCTGGTCTGGTACTCTAGTTTAACAAGTACAAAGAAACGAGTCTAGCATTTGCTAGGTGGACGTTGTATCCTCTTGGTCCAAACTAGGGACTCAGTCTTTCTAGGGGACCTCTTCCCTTACCGTTGGGTAAGGTGGACCTCTTAGGATACCTGTCTCCTCGGACCGACCGATGTCTGGCACCCTAACGTTTCCCAGTCTGTGTCGACTCTCTGATTGTGAATTGACATGGTTCGCGTTGTCTTTAGTATTTGGGGTTTACTTTTCAATGTTTTCCTCTCGTGAGTCGGGAGTGATTCGTTGTCGGGTATTCTGTAAGGTCTTTCGTTTTGACTGTCGTCCTCGGGTGACGGTTCTTTTATTTGTCAAGTTGAGAAAGCTCAGTATACTAGTTTAAACGTCTAAGTGTGACGACGAGTTCTCCGAGTTTATTTTTTATTATAAAAACACAGGAAATTTTTTGACTAAATAACAACAAGTAACAAGTCAGTGATTTGGCACAGGTCGAGAAACTCTGGGGTTCCTGACGTCGTGTGGTCTGAAGGGACAGGCAGTGATAGAGGGCCTCAAACGAGTTTGAGTGTAGGTAACTCAGTCACTACGGTAGGTTGGTAGAGTAGGAGAGAGAGAGGGAAGAGAAGGACGGGAGTTAGAAAGGGTCGTAGTCCCCGAGAATTACTCAGTTGAGAAACATAGTCCACCAGTTTCATAACCTCGAAGTCAAAGTCGTAGTCAGGAAGGTTACTTATAAGTCACGACTAAAGGAAATTCTAACTGACCAAACTAGAGGAACATCAGGTTCCCTGAGAATTCTCAAAAGAGGTCGTGACGTTAACCTTTCGTGGCTAAGAAGTCACGAGTCGAAAGAAATACCACTAGCTTAAGACGAATTTTCGGGGTTAGTTTTTAGTAGATTGACCATTTGAAATAGAGTCGGGTACCCTCCTTCAAGAAAGTCCTTTGGTCGAAGGGGCATCCTTCTCGTCATGACAGGTCATCTTAGAAGACACTACCGCCCTTACAAGGTCTCGGTGCGTCAGGTTGTCCCACTGGTGGTCGGGGTGTACCGGTACCTCGTGAACTTCCCACCGGTCACTCTGACTTCTCGACTTACAAATTTTAATCAAATTTTACATTTACACATATCGGTGTATACCAATCACCGACGGTTTCCCTTTGTAGTGGCCGATTGAGTCTTGGGTGATCAGGAGTTGATATCTTGTGTTGACGGGGAAACTCGTACACTGACTGTAGTGCAGTACCCTCCCATCCCCCAGGCACAGGTGTAAGTAGAATCTTATCTCCAACCCGGTGTTCATCCACCACTCCCGAGGGGTAAGGAAGAGACCGAAGAGGAGGAGGCAGCTGACAGTCGAGGGTCAATTTCCTCTTCCCTTCCCACAATTCTAGCATTAAAAGAGAAAATTATTTAATACCGAAAGTACAGATAATGCAGCTACTTCTGTGTCTTTAGGATGCATCTTTTATAGTCGAGAGAAAGAGAAGGAGAAGAAGAGGGACGACAACAGAAAGGGGAGAAGAAAAGAAAGAAGGGAAGGAAGAGAAGAAAGAGGAGGAAGAGGGTGGGGAGAGAGACGAGGAGGAGGAAAAGGTCGTTCCAATGGTGAGACAGAACGTGGGTTCGTCTACCGACAGGACCGGATGGTCTGTCTCTTTCGGTAAATACGTCCTCACCGTCGGTCCCACTATAAAGATTTGTGTAGGGGGTAGTATTTTGGTAAATAGAATAGTAGTCTAGTCGTGACGTCAAGTCCCTTTCTAAATGTCGTTGGTTCTTGTGTCCCGTAGAAAGCAATAGGATTTTACTATCCGGCCGGTTCTACCAGAAGTCGTTAGTAAAATTTTTTGTTTTGTTTTTGGGAAGACACTTTAAATCGATGGACCCTAATATAAGAAGGTCTGGAACGTTTGGGTTGCATTCGGAACATGGTAGTCCTTCACTCCTGACAAAAGGATGATACGAGAAGTCTCGATCAGGGACAAACCATATTGAAGACCTTAGAAAGTAGAAGTAAAATTGGGGAAAAGAACGTTTTCAGAAATACACTTATTGAGTGTTTCGTAACACTTAATTTTTTTTTTTTTCTTTGGTGTAACAAAATTTTAGTAATTGTTACCGTGAAAAAATTTACGTTTGTTCTTAAAATTTACACTAGTCAAAACAATTTCAATAAAATTATTTTTACTTTGATGTCCTACTATCGTTAACTTTCGTACGATATCGAACTTTTATTCGTATTTGACTTCTATATTTAACCTCATCCTTTACCGTTAGGTGAGCTCACAAGGACAGACTTTTTAAACTAGTTGTCTTCTCCGACCACCTGATGTCAGGTACCCCAACGTTTCTCAGCCGGTGCTGACTCGTTAACTCGTGTAGTCCTATATTTATATTTTATAAACTCTGTTACACCTGTCCCTGTGAAACTTATTGGAACGTGTTTCAACAATACGTAATTGACTGAGGAGTAAAAGTCTACTCACAGATGGACGCGACAAGGACACAGTCAAAAATGTTCCTTTCTTAGTCAACACTCGTTCTGTGAGTGATCAAAGGTCTTGTGGCTACCTTGTCACTCGTTCGACTACTTACTTACTAACATGTTACTTCGTAAGTTCTTTCTCGAAACGATCGTCAGAGAAGTACTTTAAGTGTGTTACTTCGTGAATCTAAGTAGTCTTCAGGAACTGTTCACTATTCCCTCGAAGATTGTTGTCTGAGAAGTAGACCCAAATATCGGTCCTTCCTTCAAAGAAGAAAGTTTAATTCCAAAATGAAATCTTTGAGAAAGGTCTCCGATTTTCGGATTGGAATTAAAAATCGTATGCTTATTTGTATTCTTTTATTTTTACTTTTTGGAAGTACAGAAAATAAGGAGTAGAATTAAAACGACCTTTTAGTAATAAATACGTTTTTTACTAAATTTAATAACATTCGTTGTTCGTCAAAAAGTTTACTTTCAAGAAAGTACAGACGATTTTTATTAATACACACAACAACTTAAATTAGATAGGTGTGACCTTTTCTAAAAACAACGGTCAGTCCTTTTGTACAAATTACGGTCAAAAATATTCTCACCGATAAAAGAATTCTTCGTGGTGTTCTATGACGGTGTAAACCTACTCACCTGTGACGGGTGGAGGTTGTTAAGAAGTCATTTACTTTTGTGTTTTAGAACGTCAAAAGACAGAAAAGGGACGCGATATATAAAAATTTTCTCTAAAGTTTTATTTAAAACGTTTTTTTTTTTTTCGTACTTGATAAATGAAAGATTTGACTTTTGTAAACACAAAGATTCTATAATGGTATTTTATGAACGTAGTTTAAAGTCCTTCTTTTCTTACATTTATACTTTAGTTAAGAATGGTTACCAAATTTTGTTTAGATAAGATGAGTCTATTGGGTCGGAGAGGGGTCACATCGAACCTCACCAGAAGGGAGCTTTGACAAAAAAGTCTCAAAGATCCTAATGTTTAAGAGTCTTCCAACAACCTCCCCTTCACCCATCCGTGTTCTTGTTTCTCTGTCCTAAATTCTCTCTCTTAACCTCACAAAACTACCTCTTTCCGTCCTCCGAACTCTGGATCTTAGGTCAAGTTATTATACCACTACATGTGTATGTTAGGGACCGAGGACTTGTACTTAGTCGATCTCTTGAGACCAGTCGGAAAGACCTTTATACAAGGCTTCGGAGGATCATAGAGAAACGAATCAGGGACCTTGTGTGAGAGGGGAACTTAATAGAGGACAGAATTCTTGTGGGAGTCGAGTCGAAGAGACATATGGAGAGAGGGTACACAAATTCGGTGTTTACTTCACGTAGTCAATTGTGTTCTATCTGTGAAGGAAGAAGTTATGTGAGCTCTTGATCTCCAGTAGAACAACTATACCCCGTTTTAAATACTCCGAGACTTTGGGTTCCCTTATAAGCCCATTGGATCGTGCATTAGACCTTCATAGTAATCCATTAAAGAATCGAAAAACAGTCAATCAATTGGTTCGTACCCTCTACTACAAATTATTGTTCCTCTGTACCTTTGGGCGGTCTAGAAGACGACCGACACTTTATGGTCCTGCCAGTTTCGCCCCGTATAGTCGGCATAGGGTCGTAATCTGTTACTAAATACATGAACCTCGATGGTTTAGGTTTCGTAAACCCTCGAGTCTGTATTCGTTTTTGACCCTTATTTTTGTATACAATAAACTTCCTCACACATGCACTGAGAAAATCTTATAAACGTGTACAAATATAATTAACAGGGGAGTAAAAATCACGAAAGGTACAACAAAGAAACGGTCAGAATACTGTTCTTTTCGCTGGACACTCGTTTCGTGTAAGACGAAGTATTGTCGTTACCTACTACTCAACTACTTAATTACGGGTGTGCCACTGCACACGTACCCTAGCTAAATCGAGTTTAGGTTTCGTATGGGTCACTAAGCATGGTTTCTAACCAGGTCACCCTTTAAGCAGAAATGTCTCGAAGCTAAAGTTATAATTCGATGAAACTTTCTAAGTTTAAAAGATCTTTCATATACAAAAAAAGGTAATTAAGTATTTCGTCTCTTTTGGAACTCAGATCTAACATCTAGGGAGTCCTTCAGTACAGTACAGAATGTCCTTGGTTCGATTTGAGTTTATTTCAGTCACAAAAGTCAGAATCACAGACAAGATGACCAAGAACCATGCACCCAGTAAGAGATTTAACGTCCGAGGAGTAAAATCCCCTTCGTTATACATCACTAGAAAACGAAAAGAGTTCCTTTTAGTGATTGAAAAAGTTAATTACACAAGGGCCACTGATGACGAAAAGTCTCTACGGTGAAGAAAAGACACACCGGAGAGACTAGGTCGTAGAAGGTTACAGACACGCGGTTTATATAGGATTTGACTAAGTAGTCGTTCAAGAAGTGTATCATTTTTCGGTTTGGAAGCCAGACGAACCCACAAAAGAGCCCCTAGACTACCGAGTGACTTTGGGACGGAAGTGAGTTTCTCCTCAGATAAGGGTTCTCGATAAGTTCGTGTCTCCTTTACTATTTCTTTTTTCTAGGGTACAGTTTTTTTTTTTTTTTCCGGGAAGTAAAGTATTAAAAATGTATTTTCAACTATAGTGATATGAGGAAATGTAGACAATAATTTCTTTTATCTGTTGTAAATTAGTGTAGGGTTGTTCGTATATACTTTCATAGTGGTAGGCACTATGACTAGGTAGTGAAAGTCATGGGTCGAGTACGGGATCCGGAGGGGACTAGTGTCGTGAGTAGTGTTGAGTGTACCTACGTTAGGAGGACGTAGTGTATTCATGTCCCGGTTTCGACGGTACTAGTCGAAGGGACCGAAGTGGCCATAGAACTGACTAGGTAGACGAATCCTTCAGGTCTCACAACTGAAACTCTTACGGGTTTCGGGTCACTCACGGGAAGTCATCGAACTGTCCTCATTTCACTCCGGACTCCTTTCCTTTTGAGGACGGTTACGCCTAATATCTTCGAACCTTTTGGTTTTGAGACTTTTGTCTCAGTATTAGGAGGGTAACACATTTGGTAACGAGGGTTCCGGTGACTTTTGGTTGAAACCCCTACATTAGGTGGTTAAAGTGAGGTTGAGGGGGTCGAAAGGTTATGTTGATGAAGTATGAGTGGGTACTCGATAAAATTGAAATTAAAATTCCAACATGGATGGTAATATTAAATTTGGGTTTACGTTTCTGAAATAGACAGAGTGGAAAACATGAGTTCCTCGATATACATAGGGAGCCCTTAAACTATAACACCTCTGTGATTCGTCAGTACCCCTTCTCTATGTCTCCCTTGGTACAATCCTTTCCTGTAATTTTTTTTCTCCCTTACTTCCAATCTTCTTTAGAGTTTGTATCGGACGTCTTACCCTCAACCATTGTATTGGACACACGTCGTTATCGCATTGGTGTCTAGTGTGTCGTGCCTTCACCCAAACACTGTATTTCCGGGGTGAGAGAGAACCTGAAACACGCCGTATGCTATTTCTTTATCCTTATGATAACTCTTTATGGTAATTCGTATTTTAATTCATCGACTCTTTGGGACCGAATAGGAGTTTTGTACACTTGGTCTTGACTTCCTTCAGATGACCCGTTCCTCGAGTCTCGACCGCGATCACCATTCTTGGGTGGACGGTTACGTCCTCTATATTCTCTGAGTCCAAGTTAGGGACCCAGTCCTTCTAAGGGACCTCCTGTCGTACCATCGGGTGAGGTCATAAGAACGGGTTTCTTACGGGTACCTGTCTTCTCGGACCCCCCGATGTCAGGTACCCCAGCGTTTCTCGACCTGTGCTGACTTCGTTGACTCGTGAGTGACGTGACTCTTTATGGGTCAAACGGGGTTCTTAGTCGTGGTAGGGTCATCGACGTCTCTTACCGGGCAGAGACAGAGATAATGGGTGCACGAGGATCAGGGACCCAACTAGGGACGTCACTCCCAGACTAGAGGAAGTGGTCATCTAAGGAAGTCAGGACCAAGTTCACAAAGGTCCCATTCGGTCATAAAGAGTCGATGGATTCAAATACGAATTACCAAACCCCTGCTGTCGTAGAAGATGATCAGGAGTCGAAGGTGTAACGAATTGTCTATACAAGTGATCATGTACCTTAGAATAACGATGGTGGTGGTAGTTGTGATGATGGCGATAACTATTATTATTATTTGTTTGTCGTGATTATATTACAAGTAAAGAACGGTCTTTGAGGGGACTTGTACAATATGAATCCATGGCCGAAATATGGGTCAAGTACCTCTTCATTTAGTTTTAAGTTTCTGCGATTCACTGGTTGAACCGTCTCATGTAGACTTTAAATTTGGGTGTGACAGACCGAGGTCTCTGGTACAATAAATAGAGATAGGATACTATTAAGAGTTCTCACTTTGAATTATTACTCAGGTTTATTTATTGATTTTAACACTTGTTATATTAAGAAAGGAATTCTTTCGGGAAACGTACCTGGTAACTAGTATATAGGGGAAAGTTTTATGGAAATACGAACCACATAAAGAATTATCGTATACTTAAGATTTTATCTAGACAGTCACTTTGAACTAACCTAAATATTTATACTAGTGAGGAGGGGGATGAATTGTAAAGGGTAGGTTTAATGGAGGAATTGAAGTGTAAAGTGATGACTATGGTTTTTTTTTTTTTTTTCACACAAAGACCGTTTTTCAATGTTTGAAAGTACCTTTAGAAAACTCTCTTTCCAATAAATCGTAACTAGAGGTTCCGTCCTGGTACCCCATCGTTCAGTTTACGGTTGTCTATATTAAAGGAATAAACTTTCTATTTAGTAAACTTTAACTACTACGAAAAGACAACTGTCATACATGCAGTTAGTAATACTGATAAAGGATAGTAAAGGTACGACATAGAGACGAGTTTATACCTTCGAACAACTATTGTTAATTCTACTCAGTAAAATATCTTCTTTATACGAAATAATAAATCACAAAAGGATTTAATCTTCGGACTAGTATAATAGGACGAATAATCATTGACAGGTTCTTCTTAAGTACATCATATACTTTAAGTAACGACCCTATATACAGGTATAGATAGATAGATCATCGGATTTTTTTATACTTGTCCGTCATCCTATGATCGTAAGGAAACTTTATTTAGTCACTATTTATAATTCGTCGAATTTGGACTTTTGAAACAAGTTTGATGGGGTTTTCCAGGTAAATAGTACACTCAGTGAGGGTATATATATAAGGTATAACAGATCCTGATATTAAAGTTTACATAAAAAGTTTAGTATAAATAGTAATGTGATTTACCATGAAAAACATGGTACGACGACGACTTCAACTTCGAGGTTATGTGACACTTCTTGACTGAGTAATCTTTTCTGGGACTACGATCTTTTTAACTTCCGTCTCCTCCTCCCCTGTTGTCTCTTACTCTACCAACCTACCGTAGTGGTTGAGCTACCTGTACTCAGACTCGTTCGAGGTCCTCGACTACTACCTGTCCCTTCGGACCGAACGACGTCAGGTACCCCAACATTTCTCAGTCTGTACTGACTCACTGACTTGACTTGACTTTACCATGAAATCATTGTGAGATCATCGAAAATTGAATTTACGATAAAACAAATTTCCTTCTCAGTCGTTTCACGTCGGACATCCGGTTTAGGTTGAGAGATGGACGAAGACACACTGAGTGTGAGTCTCCCTAAAAAGGTCTAAACGTTAGTTGAACTACTGTCCCTTACGATTAAAACTTAAGGTTAATTTGGTTTACAATAGAGTTTTTTACATTACAAGAATAATCATTCACATCAACTGTCTTATTACCAAGGGTTTTTACAAGTGTGGGAGTAAGGGTCTTGGACACTTTTACAAAGGAATGAACCATCTTCCCTAAACCGTCTACAATAATTCCAATACTTGACAAACTTAGTACAGAGGTCTTTCCATACACACACTATCACACACACACACACACACACACACACACACACANAACTACTGTCCCTTACGATTAAAACTTAAGATTAATTTGGTTTACAATAGAGTTTTTTACATTACAAGAATAATCATTCACATCAACTGTCTTATTACCAAGGGTTTCTACAAGTGTGGGAGTAAGGGTCTTGGACACTTTTACAAAGGAATGAACCATCTTCCCTAAACCGTCTACAATAATTCCAATACTTGACAAACTTAGTACAGAGGTCTTTCCATACACACACTATCACACACACACACACACACACACACACACACACACACAATCAACAAGTCAGTTCAGGTTGAGGAACACTAGGGTACCTGACATCGGGCGATCCGGTCTGTTCTTATGACCTCACCCAACGGCAAGAGAGAGGTCCCCTAGAAGGGTTGGGTCCTTGGTTTGGGAACAGAGGACGTGACCATCCACTCAAAAAATGGTGACTCGGTGGTCCCTTCGGGGGGTTCCCAACTACCGGTGGTGGTCTTCGGTCTCCCTCTGTTCCTTCCTAAGAAGGAACTGAGAGTCTCCCTTGTACCCGGACGACTGTGTGACTAAACCCCGAAGCTCGGAGATCTTGACACTCTCATATTTAAAACCGACACAATTCGGTGGGTGAACGTTATTAAGTAATAGTATCGAGATCCTTTAATTGAGTACCTGTAACTCTACTTTCCAGTAGGACTTAATAGGTTTACCAGGTCTCTCTTTGTGTTCCTTGGAAGTTTCACTTGTCGGAGAGACCCAACACTACTCTCTTTTTTTTTTTTTACACTCCGACCTTCGTCCTACTCTTTCTTCAGTAAATGACCGCAACTTCTGTCTCCTTCCATCTGTATTGGGTTCCTTCTGTCCGTTGGAGATATGACCTTTTCTGTTCTCTACGAGGAAAAAGTCACCTCGGAGATCTTCCGTGTGGAACCAAAATCGGGTCACTCTAGACATTACATAGAGACTTGAGGTTTTATCATCCTATTTTTTAAATGTAACGAATTCGGTGGTTGAAGTACTATTAAACGATGTTAGTGTTATCTTTTCATTATATGATCTGGATATTTCAACATGAGTCAATATTAATAATAACAATAGTATATTTACAGTGGTTTAAAATACTTTTAACGAATAAAAAGAGAACATGGATGTATTATAGAGACTAAAAAAAAATAGAGCCTAGTGTTTCGGATTTACAAGAGATGGACCTCGAAGTCTTTCAAATGACTATGGAACAAAACGAAATCGTTCAAAGTTCCAACAGTTTTTCTTTTATGTCTGTCAGGACTAAATGCTACCAAACTGAATGTTCAAAAACTGAAGCGCTACCATACTTTCGTTATATGTAAGTTATCTTTGATGAAGACTAAAACTTAAAACTAGAAAGAGACCCACTCACTGTCCGTCATCCTAGGAGAGAGTACTACGCCCGGTCTCGGTCACTCGGGGCCCAAGGGCCGTGAGTGTACTAGTGATCGGAGTCTTGACTATGTGAAGATCAGTAAGACTTGTGTCTGTTGGTAAGACCAAAAGAGAAAGTCGTTTGTCTGGTTAGTTCACGTGTTTTGTAACTTACGAAAGGATATTTCATCCGAAATTCAATCTACTAAGCAGATTGACACCCGACTCCATCCACAAGACTCGTACGGATTCTCCGGGTCGATACTACCAGTCGTGTAATCTACATAGTCTACGTAGAGACTGGATCTTATAAAGGTTGAATCCTATCCGACTAGTCCTGTATTAAGGTGACACTCAACTCTTTCCAGATATGAATTTTACGTGTAGAGAGTAAAGAGTTATAAAGAACAACTTATCAAATAACTCCAAACCTTGGAATTAATTTGTCAATTAACTCCAAGTTTAATCTCTTCGTCTAAATAACAGATCAACATCGAGAGTTTTCCTTAAAATTTTATCAGGGAGATACTGACATAAACGAGTTGAAATTTTAAGTAAACCCGTCAAACCCCTACACTGTGGTATCTCGCAGACCCTGTCGTTTGTGCTCAGTTCTCAGTCTTCCTCTACAATCTCTTGGACGGTGTTTTCGTGCAGGACTGGTGAAGGTCTTCGTATACGTCCGGGAGACCAGGGTCTCTCCACCTATTGTGTGGTAAGGATGGTCGTCCACCCAACATGGGAAATCAGTTACAGTGCACAAACGACCCGTACAGGTTCTGACCTTACAGGTTCATATAAGGATAAACTTTGTACTGTGAGTGGATAATTATACAAATCTCAGGTAGGGAGATACTTAAAGAAGTCTTAAGTCTTTAAGGTTTAATCCAGTGGTTATTTCAATTTATTTTGTGAGAAGAAGAAACGATCAGTAAACAAGTTTCTCTAGTTTTGAATGGGTTGAATTGTGGTAAGTCTCGAACCATCGGAGTAAAACTCCTCGACTACCAATTCTTCTGCATTTACCTAACGACTTCTGCCCGACTCAGTCCTTCTTTCCCCCATTCGTAATCGTCCAACACGGACGAGATGTCTGACCAATTGGGACGAAAATAAACACCCTTCTACCAGTGAATTTCTTTTCGTAGAAAGCAAGTTCTTAGTGGTCATCCACAACTCACAGAGGGTCCACGACCCTTGTCTTTTGGGTCTGAATGGGGACGAGGAGTTACTCGAGTCACCAAACGGTAGTCTTATCCTCCACCGAAACTGAAAAAGAAGGAGGGAGGAGTGGCGTGGGGTGGGGTGAGTCAGAGCGGGGTGTTCTCGACCGCACACACGGGAACTCGTCTCTCGACCGTGTTCGTCCCCACGGGAGTGGGTGGTGGTCTCTCTGGTTCTTTGTCTCGTCTCTTCAGTGCGAACCGGAAGTCTTAGGCAGTCTACTTCCAAGTTTAGGTGAGGGGAGTCATCGATGCACTACCACCCTTTTATCGTACTGTCTATCGGGGACAAGAGATCTCGAGTCTAGGGTCTGGTGCTCGTGTCGACGGGAAGCCCCCGACGACCCTCCCGACTCTTCCGTGTGTTTACGAATCGTCAAGAAACGTGTCAAGACATCCCGAGGACAAGTGGTCGCTCCGAAGACAGGTTTCCGTCGAGTCATTTCCTCGAACTCAACGTGCACATCCGTAGCACTTCTACGTGCAACCCCTTGACAGGGTCCTACTACCTCTACACGTTCTCCTGTTGGAACGTACCCGTTGGACCCCGTTTCCGCTTCCGCACCGATAACAAGTCAGTGAGTCAGCGCAGAGTAAGAAACACTGGGGCTCCTGACACCGGGCGGTCCGAGGAGACCGGTACCCTAAAGGGTCTGTTCTTATGTGGCCTCGTCCGCCGGTAAAGGAGGAGGTCCCCTAGAAGGGTTGAGTCGCCAACTTGACCTCGGAGAGTATAACCGTCCACTTAAGAAATGGCAACTCAGTGGTCTCTTCGGGTGTCTCGAATGATTAGGGCCAAATCATGTTCTACAGTTGTTGAAATTTAGCTCCCCACTTATTTTACCACTCTTTTCCACACCTTCTCTTCTCTTTTTCACTTTCCCTCTCCCCCGTTATTTCTGTCCGTCCCCCGTGTCTCTGTCCACAGTGATTAATAGGTCTCGAACAGTAGTTCGGTAGATCTGAGTGTACGTCCCTCGTCGACCCGGTACGATTAGAGTCGAGATTTAGAGATTCTAGCTTTACTAAGACAAAAAAAAAAAAAAACTCCATCTCACCACTATCTACTATTTGCTCCATTCTTCTACGAAATCTGTCAAAAGTTTTCATCTACTATTTACCGATCATTTATACTCGTTTTGTTTACCGGGTAGCAGACAATTATCGTGTTTAATTTAGTTATACTACGTTACAAACGGATAGTTTCCTTGTCTCCGAATTTTTCCTCTGAGAGCCACGTCAATTTCTGTGTCACTTCTCTGTGTAAGTCCATAGCGACTGCCTTCGTATGTGACCCTATTCTCAAACTTTTCGGTAAACCACTATAAATATTTTAATCTGACGCGGATAGAAAACTGAATAATTGGGAGAAATCTTTGAGAGTATTCCATCAAATAATAATTATTTTCTGCTATGCGGTTTTCCGGGTGTTTTTTTCACTACCTGTCTTCACATCTTTATATCACTCTTTAACCTTCGGGGGGTTGACAAGTTATAATTGTCCTACAAAATTTTTCTGTCCCATATAGGTATACCACCTTATGAAACATCGGTAATTTTTACTTCCCAAAAGTTATTGTACCCCTTTAAATTATTGTAATTTTTACAGTCGATTTCTTTCGTATACAAGAGTGTTTTCGATTCTAAAATAATTCTTTTTTATGTGACTCTAATGATAACGACCTTAATATTTACGTGTAAAGGACTAAGAAGATAAAAAGGTTTAAAAGATTCACGTGTGGGTAATAGAAATTCGAGTCTTTCCTGTATTTCGATCATTAATGGTATTATTCCTTTTGTTTCGTATTTTCCCTTGTCACCAGGAGACGAAGGAAAGTACTAAGACTCTGGAATACGGAGACTCTTCTTTTACAAGTCACCTTTTCATTAAAATAATTAACTAAAGTCTTTCCAGTACTCTACCACTCCTCTCTTAAATTCTCCGTCGTTGTTGAAGAACTTCTACCTCGATAAAGATCCTCTTCTTTTGAAAGATTTGGAGACAAGTTTGAGATACGAAGAATTACGCCGTAAAAAGTAAAAGTAAAACGTCCGGATAAAATTGACTTATCAATGAATTGTCTTGATTTCGAAATCTTATGTAGGTCCGATACGAATGAAAGTTCTACGAAGAATTTGAGTAAGGTGGACATTATTTAAAAAAATCTTCAATTCCTGTCTTTTCTAAAAGAGAGGTATTTTCAGAAACCTCAAAATAACGTAAACTGATATTTTTCAAACAAGAGTTGAAGGTTCTTCAATTCTTGTTTTAAAATATGACACCAGGAAATTGTAAAAGTCGTCTCTGAAAAGTTTTTAAAAAAGAGGAATAGAAGAAAGAGATAATGAACTTAAAACATAAAATTGTACTCAATTTCTTAGGTAACATTTATCATGACACAAAATAGACTTAGGAGAGACCATCAGTCGTCCTTAGATATATAAGTCAATATATACATAATTATCTATACATACAGTCCGTATATATCTCTAAGTCAATATATAACGACAAAAAGTCAGCGATTCAGCACAGAGAAACGTTGGGGTACTTGACGTCGTACGGTCCGGAGGGACAGGAAGTGATGGAGGACCTCAAACGAGTTCAAGTACAGGTAACTCAAACACTACGATAGATTGGTAGAGTGAGAGACAGCGGGGGAAGAAGAGAACGGGAGTTAAAAAGGGTCGTAGTCCCAGAAAAGGTCACTCAACCGAGAAGCGTAGTCCACCGGTTTCATAACCTCAAAGTCGAAGTCGTAGTCAGGAAGGCGACACATATATGAACAAGTCTAAGGAAAGGTAATATCCAATACTGTTCTAAAACTTATAGTAGGGGACACGATATGTCATCCAGAAACGATAAATGGATAAAATGTATATCGTCTCACATATACAGTTGAGGTTAAAAGGTTAAATAGGAGGGAGACGGCGATAGGGGAAACCATTAGTTTATAAAAGATACAAACACTCAGATAAATACAAAACATTTATGCAAGTAGACGTAGTAAAAAATCTGAAGTACATATTCACTGTAGTACACTATAAATAGAAAAAGACTGAAATGAATCATACTATTAGAGATCCAGGTTGGTACAATGACGTTTACCGTAATAAAGTAAGAAAAAGTACCGATTTATCATAAGGTATTGTAATATATATAAAAATTTACTTTATTATTGTCAGGTCATTGGCCTTGTTATTATTACTAAATCGATCTACATAACATTACAAAGTGTTATACAAGTATATATTTGTATTACAATATGTGGTCTTAGATTATATTACAGTACAGTTAATGTAGAGTCATTTTTCCATATACATCGTTATTATTCTTACTAAAACTATTACTTTTTGGTATAGGTACATCTCATTCTTTAAATTTCTAAAGGAATACTCAATTATATAATTATAGAAAGGATCTATTAAGTTAAAAATAGGTCTTTACTCAGATTTAAAATAAATCACTTTCCGTGAACCCCAGACTTTCGTCTCGTGAACGTTAGTCTCGACCTAGGGGGTACAAGTATTTTCCTTGTCCAGTGAGGTGAGGACAGTCGAGAACGTACTTTTACTATACCAGGGCGTAGAATAGGACTGTTATACTCTGTTATATGTATCTTCACTTATATCCAACACTTCGATAATAAAATTAAGGAAGTGTTATTTCCTCCCCCTTTTGAAATCGTCCCAAAGACGTGAGTTATTTGTACGACATAAAAAAGTTTACTTCTTTTCTAATTTTCATTTGAACCAACTGGGTGAGACCTTTTCGAGAATCGGACCTGTGTAATGCAACTTATGTCGGAGTTCTTAAATGGTCAAAATTGTACTCCACTGTGTCACCTTTTCTTAGATGGATGGTACGTTTTCTACGGTCTCCACGTCCAAACTAGGGACCCAGTTCTTCTAGGGGACTTCTTCCTTTACCGTTGGATGAGGTGATAAGAACGGACCCTTTAAGAAACCTATCTCCTCTCTCATTGGACCGTCCGATGTCAGGTGCCCCAACGTCTCTCGACATGTGCTGACTCGTACGTTAAGAAAAGATCCATTTTCTTTTACACTAAGTCCTTCATGTCGACTATCAAATGTTTTGTCTCTCTGGTGTCGATGATATTGTCATTTACCCTGTATCGGTAATTATTCGAATTTTATAGGGACTCATTGTATTTGTAATAAAACGGATTTGTTGAGTGACCCCTGTTGTCCAATCCTGTAGATACGTGAAGTCATGTCTTACCATGTCACAAAACGTCTGAATTCATATTTCACATACAATCGACGAGTCAGTACAGGTCGAGAAACGTTGGGACACCTAAATCGGGTTGTCCGAGGAGACAGGCACCCTAAGAGGTCCGTTCTTATGACTTCACCCATCGGTAAAGGAAGAGGTCTCCTAGAAGGGCTGGGTCCCCGACTTGGGTCCAGAGAACATGACGTCCACATAAGAAAGGGTAGACTTGATGGTCCCTTCGGAACATTCATTTCATTTATTGGAGAAATTTCTAGGAGAGTAATTGACATTTTACAATCGTTTAACAGAATTATATATTTTGATACATATTAGAGGGACGACATAGGATTACCGAACAAATGTTGACACTTCGATTTTAATTAATATTCAATGTTCGTTTCTTTTGATGGTTTTATCATACTTTTTATCCTTCTACTTACACTTCCTGATGTAGCAAGTGACTTTGTTGCCGAGAGTCGTACTTACACTACCATAGGTACGCGCTTCAGACTGTACAAGTCTTTGTATTAAAAAAATTACAAAAGGAGATAAGTTTTAAGACACTTTAGGTGTGACCATACCACGTACGGATTCAATATGTACACCACGTGTGTGTCCGTCTTTGTCAGACACACACACACGTGTGTCTAGTGTACGTCGTGTGTGACGTCAGTATATACGTCATATGTGCCTTGTGTTCGTCTATGTTCGGACCGACGCACACCTCCTGTTGAACTCAGAAAGGGTAATTTAGAACCTGTGTATTTGTCGTGGGGAGTACGATTAGTACTAGTTAGGTTATCTTTCATATCCCTGTCTTTGACATCCTGGTATTCCTCGGGGTCTTTTAGACCTTGTGCGAATAGAATAAAAGAGATCTGGTTGTCTGTACTCAGACTCGTTCGAGATCCTCAACCACTACCTGTTCCTTCGGACCGCACGACATCGGGTACCCGAGTGTTTCTCAGTCTGTAATGACTCGTTGACTTGTCGTTGTTACTTTTATCTTAACGTTTTGACTAGTAAAAGAACTCCTTGTGTGTCTGTGACCCTTTTCCAAATGTGTTGGGGCAGACTCTTTGAGACCGTAGATGTAGTACAGGAATCGACGAGTCAGGACAGGCTGAGAGACACTGGGGTACCCGACATCGGACGGTGTGGAGACAGGTACCCTATGAGGTCCGGTCTTATGACCTCACCCAACGGTACGGGAGGAAGTCCCCTAGCAGTGTTGGGTCCCTAGCTTGAGTTCAGAGGGTGGTACGTCCGCCTAAGAAGTAGCAGACTCGGTGGTACTTAATTCAGATTTATGAAACATTTCAAAAAAATACTTTATCTTAAGATCTTAAGGACTAAACTTATCTTGACAGTCCCCCGGTCCAGGTCGGTCTAGACTGTTTAACTAAAACAACGACTGAGTCCGGTTGTTGTAGTCGTTGTTGAGAGGACCCGACCCGCAAGACCGCAGACTAAATCAGATCAGAGGTAAGAGTAGGTAATAGGAGAAGAGAAAGGATGGAAGAAAAGAGGAGAAAAGGTGGAAGTACGGGACAGGAACTAGAAGAATTATGGTGGGAATGACCCCTGTCCATTCTGTCTGTATGGTCACTTTGTCTAAACGAAAGTAGAGCTTTTGGGTATTTTGTCGGAGAGACGTCTTCCTTTCGGAGTGAATGTCAACAAATGTCCCGATCTTTAAGGTTTGAGGGCCGTTTATAAATTCTGACTCCGGAAAAGGAAACAACAACCATCAAAACAGTGGTTCAGTACAGATTGAGAGACGCTGGGGCACCTGACATCGGGTGGTCCGAGGAGACAGGCACCCTAAAGGGTCCGTTCTTATGACCTCACCCAACGGTACGGGAGGAAGTCCCCTAGAGGGACTGAGTCCCTAGTTTGGGCCCAGAGGACGTGACGTCCGTCTAAGAAATGGTAGACTCGGTGGTGTCTTCGGGAAACAATTGCGTTTTGTTTATCTAAAGGTCCGGATCAATGGACGTGTTTTTGCATCTTCAATTACCTGTCAGGTGTATATACTCCATCTACGGAATTCGTGAACGAGAATATATGTTTCGATGTCAGACGTATTTCCTTCGTGTTTCTCATTATCTGGGGGGTTTTGACTATATAAGTTAAAAGTCCTTAAGTAAGATAAATTGTTTATCAATAACACAGATAATAGACTTTTTATGACGTGTGAAAACTAAAAAGAGAAATGTAGTTATTGTTTTATTTTCTAGTTCTATGAATACAAGGTCCAAAATAAATAGGTAGAGGAAAAACGTCTTATAGATAACCGGTAGATACCACTACATGATCCGTAACACAACCCAAGTCATTCTCCAATCTCTCCCCTTTCTAACAAAAAGTTAACTTTCTTACCTTGTACACAATACGTACTTGACCGTATATTTAAATCTGATCTTTTGTAGTCTTGACGTTGAATCTCTTTCCTCTCCCTATTACTTTTCCCAGTTTCTATTTTGTTATATCAAAACACCATTTCTTGTGCTTATACCGGTTAAACTTTTCTAGGTTCAAATTCCACGTTAAAAAAGTTAATTATAGAAACACTTGAACCCTTTAATAAATTGGAGAGGTTCGATATTAAAGGAAAATGAACAGTCTTCTGAAATTTATCTTTGTCAGTATCTAACAAAGTAAAGACAAAACAAAACCTCTTAATTTACATTATTTTATGTCATAGACCGTGTCCCAATCACGAGTTGACTCAGTTATTTCCGATGTATAAAAGTAATAAAAAAGTTAGTAAAAAGTCAGTAAAAAGTAGTCGCTAATGAAAATTATAAGATCGCAGTTTGTATCGTATTCTCAGAAGTGTTTCTGTCTCTTATATCTTGGTCGAGACCCTCACCACTCGTAAGACTAAACTAATCAAATCTAGAGTCTTCTTTTCACTTTCGACTATCCAAACTTGTCAACCAGATCAGTTCGACTTTTTGTCCGACTCTATAACCCAAATTGTACCTCTGTCATTCCTTTGGAGTCCTGTCGCCCACCGCTATTTTAGTCTCCACACGAAACTTTTCTATTGGTTCCTACTATCCTACTCGACTTTCCCCATTGTATTCTTCTCTCTCCTATAAAGAACTTGTCACAAAGTTAATTAGTTAACTCTAAATTCTCTGTTGTACCTTTGAGTTCTCAACTTCACCATACTTTTCCTCCCTAACCTAAACTCTCTCTCTGATACCACCCATGGTAGGGAATTTTGAAAGACGTTGTAGAAATTCAAGTCCTTAGAATCGAAGTCATCAAGAGTACTCCTTTCGTTTACGGTACCCCGGTTTAAACATAGAATTCTCAGATTTATAGATAATGCATGTTCCCGGGGTAACACATATTCTGGTAAAATCGAAGTACAATTTCGACTTGTGGATCACCTAAAATATCAGAGTGTGTTCCGGGTTGGTTCCTCTTTCTTCCTTTGAAAAGGAGGTCAACAAAGACCGTTGGAAGGGAGTATAGGGGAAAAGAACTTAACCAATGCGGAAGTAAGAACTTCGTGAGTGACACTAGTACCTTAAAGGTACACAAAATCCTGAAATTCGGAACAAGCGGACTTAACTGAAAACACGGATTATCGTACTTTGAGATAATTATACCAATCCTGTCACAAGAGTTGGTCTCCGTTAAAGAGGGACGTCCTCTGTAAACCGTTACAGACCTGTTAAAACACCAACAGTGTCGACCTTCCCACAATGACCGTAGATCACCCATCTTATTTTCCTACAACAATTTATAGGATGTTTCGTATCGTGTCGGGGGATGTTGAGTTAATAACTCGGATTTTACAGTTGTCACAGTTCCGGTTCTTATGACCTAATCTTGGTAGTCCCTAATGGAGACTTAGACTCCCACCCTGATCGAGGTTTTGGTTAAAGTGTAAGTGTCTCTTTACATTTTAGTTACAATCTTTCTGTTGACGTTTCATGTAAATTAAGTATACACCTCCTTTTACAACGGACCACAGTCATTTGTTTACTACGATGCAGGCCGTTCAGTAGTCGTTCCGTTGACAGGGACTGACGTACGACTCCCCTAAGTCCTACCTCTTTTTGTCCTACGACCTGGAGCTACCTATTCCACGGATAGTTTTCTTACTAAATTTCCTTGGGTCTGAATGCACAAGGGAATGTATCCCTTCACGATTTGAGTAATTGAACTTTACAGACCAAAAGAAGTTAACTATCGTTAGAAAGCTACGAGGTGACAAACCAAAAACTACGTTTTTGAAGTGATACAAGGAGGGACTGAAAAGTTGTATCAGGGAATCTCGATAGACTCTCCGACGGAGGACCCGAATGGACGAGTCGTTCAGACGACTTATTTTGTATTAAGAGTCCGTAAGGGACCGACAGGTCACCAGCCCTGAGTCACGAAACTGATAACACCGATCCCAAGTTGGAGACCAGACCCTTGATTCTAGGGTGTTCGTTACACCATGTCGTTTTTATTTATTTATTAAGAGTTGACATTCCGACACATAAAAAAAAAGAGTCAACTGTTATATGAGTAATTTTTAATTGACCCACCCCCTTGTGACGTCTTTACATCATTTCTAGAGGTTTCCATAAAAGAAAGTATTCTTTTATTTCTTTGATTGATATTACAGTTTTAGTTGAAAAACTATCGAGACCTTTAATCGGTTGTCTCCTTAGGTTCCTTACAAATAAAAATTTTCTAGTCGACTTAGAGTTGTTCTTGTCACGGGATAAATTGAACGGGATAAGGGTAAGGAAAAGGGACCGAGGTGTCATCGGAACTTTTTGTTATCGAAACGTGAGTGTTGTTTACACTTTTGGTCGTTGGATGGGTGGTGACCTCTCTCGTCTTTTCCTAGTCTCGAGACGGGTTTCGTGGTAATCATCTACAATAATATAATGAACAGATCGAAGGACCTTTGGAGGCGTTGGTCCCCAACGGAAATAAACCGGACTGAGTCTCTAGTAAGTAAAATTTGTTAGAAGGGAGTTCCGGAAACATGTTTAGTTAGTCCCTATTAACAAATCGTAGTCTCGATGGAGTCTCTCAACCCCGTTTGTTCTTCGACTGGTTTTTGAATTCCCTTTATAGACCGCTTACTCAGTAAGTATCCCTCCACAGAGTCTGACGTTAATTTTTTTTTTTTTTTATGGTGACCTTATAAGGGGTCCCATTTTATCAGAACTATTTAAATTTTTCTACTTTTAGTAGACTTCACACAATAGACTGGTGTGCTTTACTTCAATCTTTAATTATTGTCGTCCTTATACTTTTTAAGTGTTTATATATCTTTAAAATTTTGTATAATGATTTATTGGTTACCTAGATTCTTTCAAATTCCCTGTAATCTTTTATTAAATTCTGTTACTTTTACTTTTGTTTTGTATGGTTTTGAATACTCTCAATCGATTTACTTACGAATCTAACTTTAAATACGGACATTTACGGATGTAATTTTTCTTCTTTCAAGCGTCTAGTTTTTTGTATTGGAGGGTGGAATCTTAGATCTTTTTCTTCTTGTTTGATTTAGATTTGGTACGTCTTTTTTATTTACAGTCCGAACTTTGTTTATTTTGTCTCTCGTCTTTTTTTTCTCTCTTTTAGTTCTTTTTAGTCCAACCAAGAAACTCTTTGGTAATCTGACTGGTTCTTCTTTCTTCTGACGTAATAATTTTAGTAATCACTTTTTTTCCCGTTATGATGACTGGAATGTCTTTATTTTTTGTAATATTCCTTTGTAAGACTTGTTAACATACGACTGTTTAATGCGATTAGGTCTACTTTATCCGTTTAGGAGCTTTTTATGTTTGATTACTTTGACTGAGTTCTTCTGTATCTTTTAGAGTTATCTGGACATTGTTTATTCCTCTCACACGATCATTAGTTTTTTTAAGGTGTCTCTTAGGGTCCGAGTTTACCAAAGGGGTCACTTAAGGTAGTATAGAAATTCTTCTTGTACTTAGGAAGTGTGTTTTAATTTTTTTTTTTTTTTTCTTCTGATCTTGTCTTATACAGGGTAAGTAGGAAATGCTGTTCACAATGACTATTGTTTTGTTTCTTTCTGGACGAGTAAGTTTTTAAACGTTGGTATATGGAATACGTAATATTCCATTTAATATTTTATTTACTTTGAAAGAGTTGGATTATTTTTTATACTTTTGGGTGTTGGTTGTAGTATCAAATCCACTTTGTGACCTTTCAGGAGGACATTCTGTTCCTTCTGTTCTTCATATAGGTGAGAGTGGTGACCATGAGTTACGACATGACCTCCGAGGTCTCTCACGTTAATCCGTTCTTTTTTCCAGCGTCTCCTTCTTCATTTTGCTAAATGTAAGTCTATACTGTACTAGGACATAAGTTCCTTAGGTGATTTTTTTAGATAGTTTTACCTATTTGTTCAAGTAGTTCCAATGTCCTATGTTTTATGTTTAATTTTCAGTCTAGGTAAAGATACGTGATCGTTCCTTGTAATGTTTTTGCCTTAAATTGTTATCTTAAAGTAAATATTATCGTGTTTTTCTTACTTTATGATATACTTATGTTAATTGCTTTTCTGTACAAGTCATTTTAAGTATTTCGTAGTAACGACTTTAATTTCTTCTGTATTTATATCCTTTCTGTAAGTCAAAGTTCTCAGTCTTCTGGATAATAATAGTTCTAACGTTGTAAAGGGTTTGACTAGATGTCTGAACTGTGTTAGGGATAGTTTTAAGGTGGAACCAAAGGAACATCTCAAACTGTTAGACTAGGATTTTAAGTATACCTTTACGTTTCCTGGGTTTTAACAGTTTTGTTAGAACTTTTCCCACTTTTGTTATCCTTCTGAGTGGAAAGATCTAAAGTTTTAAATGCTGTTTCGATTTTATTGGTACTGTCTCACAATGACCGTATTCCTTTCTGTATTTCTGGTCACCTCGTCTTGACTTTCACATGTTTATTTAGGATTGTAAATGTTAGTTAATGAAACCTGTTCGTATGGTTCTGTTTCCTACTTAAAAGTTATATACTCTTTTTCTTGAGAAAAGTTAATGTACAAGGAACCGGTTGACTGAAGGTGGACGTTTTACTACTTCAATCTGGAGACGGAGTCTGGTGTATGTTTTCATTAAGTTACGTACTTTTTTGGATTTACGGTCTCGATTTTTATATTTAGATAATTTTCTTTTATGTCTCCGTTAAGAAGAACTGGAATCTGACCCGTTATCAAAGAATCATACTGTCGTTTCGTGATCGTTGTTCCCTTTTTGACTATTCGACTTGAAGTAATTTCAAATTCTCGATAGAAACACGAAGTTTCTTGTGTTATTATTTTCACTTTACTGTAAAGAAGGTACCTTGTCCTCTTTTGTAAACATTTAAAGTATAGATTATTAGAGTATAGTTCTTATACACTTCTTGAGAATGTTGAGTGTTATTTTTCTGTTTACTGGATTCATGGTTTTTGTTTTTTTTAGTCGTTCACTAAATTTATCTGTAAAGGGGTTCCTTCTATATCTCTTTACTAGTTGTTCGTGTACTTTTCTGTTAGTTTAGTAATCCGTAATCCCCTACTGTTTGTTTTTTTTCTGTGTTTTTGAATATGGTGATCCTATAGATATTAGTTTTGTGTCTATCATTGTTGATAATCACTCCTACACCTTTTTATCTTTAGGGGTATGTGACGATCACCCTTTTAATTTTCCCCGTCGATGAAATCTTTCGTCAAATCGTCAAGGAGATTTTAAAATTGTATCTCAAATACTGAGATACTGAGTCGTTAGTGTTAGGTTTAAATATGGGTTCTACTAATTTTTGTGTAGAAGAGTTTTTACATATTTATTAACAAGTGTCGTCGTAATAAGTATTAGCTATTTTTCTTTGAGTTTACAGGTAGTTGACTACTTACTTATGGGTAGTCCACCTTATGATAAGTGGGTATTTTTTCTTACTTTACCAATATGTCCGATGTTGTCCCTACTTGGAACTTTTGTAATACAAGTCACTTTCTTCAGTGTGTTTTTTCTATTGTACAACGTACTAAAGTAAGATACGTTGCAGGTGACATCCGTTTAGGTCTTTATTTCAACTAGGTGCCAACGGTCCCCGACCCTTTACTTACTCCCTTATTACTGACGATTACCCCTTTCGAAAAAAACTTCCCCCCTACTATTTTTAAAAGACGTTAATCCTACAAACGTGTTGAAACACTTATATCATTAACGGTGACTTGATATGTGAAAACTTTCCCACTTAAAATACCATTATTTAATATGAATCAAATTTTTTTCTGTAACCCTTCTTTACTTTCCGACTCTTCTTCTCTTTGTAATTAAAATAAATTAACTTTTTATAACTTTTTGACACACGAAATATTACTGTTATCCCGATACTTATACTGTTACTACTACTATCGATTCTAATAATTGAAAATGTTTTTAAGATACTTTGTCCATAATCAAAATAGGGTAAAAGTCTACTTCTTTTAGTTCAAATTCCTCTGTTCCTTTGTCCGATATTCAATGTGTCTTTCTTTTTCACCGTTTTTATCTTAAGTTTTAGTCCAGGAAAGTAAGAAAATCTGTGACCGTCACTATTACAGGGACGAGAACTCTAGTGTAAAATGAATATCTTTTTCTGTTCATCTCTTTATTATCAGTAGTTCATTTTCTTCAATCATTGTTTCTCGACACACGGTTCACGAAACCAGCTTTCCCTTCGTTGTGTTTTCTACTGGGGTACAAGGGGTCCTTTTTTCCTGTTCTTATAGGAAACATCTATTGATCTCATTGCCTTTTGGACGTTGGTACTAAAATCTGTAAAAGAACTACGGAACATCGCGGAGAGAGGAATGAAGGACACATGGGAGATGTGTGTAAACGCTCACTTTAAATCAGAACAGGTTGAGAAAACGCTGGGGTGACTGACATCGGACGGCCCGAAGAGACAAGTTCAGTTAAAAAAACAACAAGTTCCCTAAAGGTTCCGATGGCGCCCATCCAACGGTGACCTCACCTAACGGTAAAGGAAGAGGTCCCCTAGAAGGACTGGGTTTCTAGCTTGGACACAGAGGACGTAACCGTCCGTCTAAGAAAAGGTGACTCGGTGGTCCCTTCGGTGGTAAATCTATACTTGACTCGAAGATTGATGTGTCAACCGACTGGGTGTGGAAGATTCCGCATAACCAAAGAGTGTAACAAAACTTCCGACACGAATATAAGGAACGTCTGTTTGGAAATCCATGTCTCTGGATGGAGGACTCATAAAACTTGAAAATACCCAAGAAGAAACTTCCCTCAAGTAAATTTGATTAAAAACATACGACAATAATCATTGGATAAGTTGCTTGATGCTTGGGATGAGACTTGTTTTATATGCATTCGTCGACAATTAGTGCTTCCTTGACCTGGTCCGTAGATGTCTCCTCAGTGACAAAATTTGTACCTTCCTTGTTGTAGTGTAGACCTATTACTAAAAAGACTAATTTAAACAACGTCTGTCTGTCTTCCGTCTTAATCTAGTCATCACTCAAATACCTCATCGTAGTCGTTCTCTTTCCTTCACTTAGGTGTTTACAGTGACACCTCTCTCGTTCGTCCTACATATGCGGTAGAGGATTATCTAATTAATCCGATTTGATTTGTCGTACAAGTCTTTCAAATATCCTAACCGTTTATTACAAAGCCATTCCAGTAAATATTCGGTAAGTCACCGGTAATACTACCATTAAATGTCGGCACTGTTAACAGATCTGTTCTCTTAATTCTGTAATGACCAAGGTCAAAATTAAACTTTGTTTCGATTGACGTAATATAATTCACAGGACCAGAACACCGGAGGTCGGTGACCGACGTTTACAATTTGAGTAAACGACAAAAAGGGTCTTGTCTATTGTCCTCACCCGTCCCCGCCCTCTTTCTTTACTCAGTTATCACTTCGTTAAACCTAAGTTCGTTTTTCTGAGTCCCTTCCTTTTTCTAGGAAGAACGTGTCGCTGCAATAGGCTTGTCGTCCCAGGAGTCTAACGGACCGTCACCCTCTGTAGGGTATTTGACGGAATCCATTTCGCTCCCGAAATAGAAACTTTTATCAGATGTCGACTCGTAGCTGAGACAAACAGGACGGGAATGTTCGTATTGGAACTTCGTTCCGAATTTCGTTTGTCCCCGACTTTTACGTTCAGCGAGTCAGTACAGGTTAAGAACCGTTGGGGTAGCTGACATCGGATGGTCCGAGGGGACAGGTACCCTAAGAGGTCCGTTCTTATGACCTCGTCCAACGGTACGGGAGGAGGTCCCCTAGAAGGGGTCGGTCCCTAGTTTGGGTCCAGAGAGTGTAACGTCCGTCTAAAGAACTGGTAGACTCGGTGGTTCCTTCGGGGTCCGTCCTTGATCACCAGAGTCACTTGTCCTTTCTTTCATCTTCCCTCTCTGGGAGGAAGAGGACACTCACCCCGGGAGATCCGACTAAAGAGTCCTCGTGGCACTACATCCTGGTACGGAAGCAAACATAAACTTCCGTTTAATTGGAACACATCAAAAGGATAACTTCAAAATAAATACGGGAGATCCGGTCAACATACACTCGATGTATGAGTCAGCACAGACTGAGAAAAGCTGGGGTACCTGACATCGGGTGTTCCGAGGAGACAGGTGCCCTAAGGGGTCCGTTCTTATGACCTTATCCAACAAGAAGAGAAGAGGTCCTCCAGAAGGGTTGGGTGCCTAACTTGGGTACTGAGGACACAAAGGACGTTGCGTCCGTCTAAGAAAGAACGACTCGGTGGTCCCTTCGGACCGGTCAATGAAGAATTGTACAGAGTTAAACCAGGAAGAAGTCACCTATAGTTCAGTCTCAATCTCATCCTTGTAGAGTCTTATCGGGAATCCCCTGTGTCGGTTCTGGGGGTCGGGGAGGGAGGTGGTCGTGGTCCTTGGGGACGAGATCTGAGTCCCCGCACACCTACCCGTAGGGTCAAACCTTTCTCACTGCACTCAAAATCCATATCAAGACAGAAAAGGATACTGGACCCGGTTCAGTGAGATGAGAGTTTGGGGGTCAAAGAAATAGACATTTTTCTGCTTTCATTTGAACATAGAAATTTTAAGACACTAAAATCCACGGGTAGGGTATACGTCACTTACGGGGTGTAGGAAATTTTATTCACTTATATATTATACATTTATATATAAATAGCTATTTGTATAAAATATCCATTATTTTATTATACATAATACACAGATATATATTATTTTATTTATTAGAGGTAGGTATACATTAGTGTGTATATCTCGTCCGAAGGGTCCACCGCGAGGACCATTTCTTGGGTGGACGGTTGCGTCCCCTATATTCTTTATACCCAAGGTAGGGACCCAGGCCTTCTAGGGGATCTCCTTCTGTACCGTTAGGTGAGGTCATAAGAACGGACCCTTTAGGGTCCCTGTCTCTTCTCAGTCTATGTTGACTTCGCTGAATCGTAAGTACGTATGGATATATCGCATGACGTGTGTGTCTAAATATGAGGTATTGGTTGTCTATAATGTCATTCGCGTAGAAGTCAGAGGTCTGTAGGGAAGGTTTCATAAAAGTCCAGTCATATTCTAATCAAATCCAGAGTCTTAGTCTTCTGTCTTTTCGGAGTCCCGAGTGTCATCGGGCGAGGACTCGCTCCCACCAGGAATATTCACCCTTTGGAGATTTGCCGATCTTCGGATGTGGGACTTCGAAAACACAACCCTCTTTCCCGGAGGCTGTGAGTCTGAAGTGTCGCTTCAGTTGTTGAAAATAACGAGGAGAAGGAGTGACACCAGGGGAGGAGTGGCCGTGGTCGAGGAGGGTCGAAAGAGGAGGTGGGTGTGTGGGACTGAGTGTTAACCGTAGAAGAAAAGTAAGTGTGGGGGAAGGTCACTCCAAAAAGACTTTGAGCGGGTAAGTTCCATCTGGTACCGTTGCCGCCGTCGTTTGGTGTCCCGAAAGAAATCCGTGGTTGTTCTTCGTTCCGAGCCACTCTCTGTTCGCAGTCTCACTACTTCTGGTAGAAGGTTCCGATTCCTTCCCGACCTTCTCCATCAATCTGGTGTCACCACAGAAGGTTCGTGTTTTGGGGTCCTGCCTGGGTAAGTATGGTCGTATTTCATATTATGTACTTAAAGAAGATCTCTTCTACCAGGTCGGTAACAATCACTAAGGTTCTCACCTATAAAGTCCGTGTACCCGGAAAGACGAAAGTGGTTGTAATATAAGATGACCGTCCTCGGGTAAGTAGTTTAGTACATCAGTACATACCTACACTCTCAACCTGATATTTCTGTCAACTCGTGGTTTCTTGACTACGAAAACTTGACGCCACGACCTCTTTTGAGAACTCTCAGGGAATCTGACGTTCCTCTAGTTTGGTTAGTTAGGATTTCCTTTAATCAGGACTTACAAGTAACCTTCCTACCTACGACTCTTACTTTGTGGTTATGAAACCGGTCGACTACACTTCTTGACTGAGTAACCTTTTCTGGGACTACCACCCTTTCTAACTTCCGTCCTCCTCTTCCCCTACTGTCTCCTACTCTACCAACCTACCACAGTGGTTGAACTACCTGTACTCAAACTCGTTCGAGGCCTCAGCCACTACCTGTCCCTTCGGACCGCACGACGTCAGGTACCCCAGCGTTTCTAAACATGTGCTGACTCGTTGACTTGGTTTGACTAAGGAGTTTAGCGGAGATCCTTCTTCGGTATCCTCTTTCTTGACGTTTCGCATCGGTCCTTTAAGTACGACTTTAACTTGTGTCGGAGGAAGACTCACCCCTTTACCCCTACACTAGTAAGATCAAGGAAGAAGACTTCTGGTCTCTTTTCTAAAGACGAGACGGACTGTTTAAGGTATAGGAAATCCTGAAAATTTTATCACAAGGGCTTTAACTGACGATGAATTTATACCTCTCCTTTTAGACGGTTTCACTAAGCTAATAAGTTTACGAAGTTTCTTGGTGATTTTATGACCGAGACCCCCTACTCTCCTCGACCGGGCGGGAGAGACCTGCGGAAGGGGAACGTCGGAGACTGTGTCGATCGTCTGAAGGTCTCCGAGAGGGGTCGCGAAGTCCAAATTCGAGTGACTCGTTACCCTCCGTAATCAAGGGTGAGAAACGGTGTAGAGGAGTCACTTCGGGGATTTAATGAGAGGATGCAGATTTACAGGGTTGGCGTTGTCTCCAGGACTTTATATAGTCCTTGACCGAGTCATTGTACTTTGCAGTAATAAGGTGTTGCAGTATGGACAATTCTAAACACTCTGCACATCCACTAAGAGAATGGTAGAAACAGCTCAGTGATTCTAACGTAGTCGATCTTTGAAAAGTAGGTTTAATTTTATTTAGAACAGGTGTCTCTTCCGTTCGTACCTAACGAATAATCACTTTTACCAGATCACGGAACTAAAGAACAGCGACAACAAATAAGCGAATCAGTACAGACTGAAAACACTGGGGTACCTGACATCGGGTGGTCCGAGGAGACAGTTACCCTAAAGGGTCCGTTCTTATGACCTCACCCAACGGTTAAGGAGGAGGTCCCCTCGAAGGGCTGGGTCCCTAGCTTGGGTGTAGAGGACTGACCGTCCGTCTAAGAACTTTCGAGGTCACAGAACCAAATTATCTCGAAATAAGGAAGGTCCTTAATTTTAAGAACCCTATTATACGGTAGGAAAATTTAGAGTCGAGAACGTTGAAATGGAGGTTATTATCAAATTTGATGTTTAGAGTACATACAAATTTATCACACAAGATTTTCGACCCATGACCCAATCCTAATTGAACTGCACCTAACCAAGTAGATAGGAGTTTTGGTGGTCTACTTCGTCCTCGACAATAGTAAACAGACCCAGTGTTTCGGTCAATCGTCAATTCGATCTTAGGGTCAGGAATTGTGATTTGATCGACTATGTAACCCGAAGGACCCACGTCACCATTTTTTTTTTTAGGTGGCCGGTGTCGTCCTCTGCGGTCTCTGTGTCAAAGCTAGGGACCCAGCCCTTCTAGGGGACCTCCTACTTTACCGTTGGGTGGGGTCATAAGAACGGACCTCTTAAGGTCCCTGTCTCCTCGGACCGCCCGATTCCAGGTACCCCAGTGTTTCTCAGTCTGTACTGACTCTGAAGTACTACCTCGTGCGTGTGTATCGACTAATGGTCTAGGAAGTTTCCCCAAGAATGATAGGTTGGAATAAATAAAAAACGGAAAGTGGTAACGACGGCTTAAGGAGACTGAGTACAGAGACTAAGGTCCGACATTGGATCAGGTGCGTCTCGAGGGGAGTTTGAAGGCATTCACGAAAGGTAGGACGTGACACGACGCAAGTGAGGTTGAGAAGTCTTTTTTTAGGTTAGAGTGTGGAGGAGGTGTAAGTCTGGGGTTCATGGTCTTGTTCTCTAGGTTGATAAAGGTAAATTTTTGTGACTCCAAGAAAGAGGAAGAGGGAGTTATACAGTGTAAGGTTTGAGAGGGGCAGGAAAAGAAGACGTCCAGGTTCCGAGAGGAGGTCGAGACGAAAGAGGCTCGTTCGGAAGACGTCGAAAAGGGTCAATATAATACGTGACCCCTGAGCAAGAATGTGATCAAATTCTTAAATACGAAGTCATCTTTGTGGTGTCCCAAATCTTAGGTCTCCGGGTATGACTTTAAGTTCAAAATGAATGTTCCAATGAATTATAGCACACCGGAATCCCAAAAGTAAGTACTACACCTCAGTAATTGTTACGATATTCCTCCTTTACTTTAATATTTACGTATGTGTTCATACATCTTTATGTTTGTTTATATACATCGGGTGGTCCGAAGGGACAGACGCCTTAAGAGGTTCGGTCTTATGACCTCACCTATCGGTAAAGGAAGAGGTTCCCTGGTAGGGGTGGGTCCTTGGTTCGGGTCCAGAGGACGTAAAGTTCACTAAGAAATATCAGACTCGGTGGTCCCTTCGGGATAAACAGATGTATTTATTTTAAAGTACTGCATATAAAGTACTCATATGTATATGTGTACGGAAGAGACTACCGAGTCTACCATTTCTTAGACGGACGTTATACCCTCTGGGTCCAGTTCTTCTAGGGGACTCCTTCCCTTACCGATGGGTGGGGTTATAAGAACGGACCTCTTAAAGCACCTGTCTCCTCGGACCGTCTGATGTCAGGTACCCCAGTGTTTCTCGACCTGTGTCTCGACTCGTTGATTGTGAAAATGAAATATGTATATAAATATACATATTTTAGATCATGTGTTTATATTATCTAACCTTTTGATATTTTACGAGATTTCTCCATTTTTTAGTAATGTCACAGAATTGACCATTTATCTTCCTAGCTATATCTGTATCTCTGTGTCTATTTCTATCTGTGATCTAAGGATCTCCCATCGTTAGAAAAAACAACTATAGGAAGAGTCCAAGATCGTATTACTATGTGTGTTATTTATTACGAGTTTTTGTGGACTTATGCTTAAAAAGTCCTGGTGATCCCTTTTTAGTAACAAGGGTATAATAGGGGACCTTTTTGTACGTCTGATCCCTCTATATAGTCACTGGTCCGTTGATAAGGTCCTATTTACGTCTAGAGGTCCAAGAGTGAACTCTGAAAATAGTTGGTTCGACGAGACAATCGAAAAAGGAACTACTTAACCTGAAGTAAAAAGGATTACTGTAGGTCTCTTACATGAGTGACAAACATCTATCGTGGTTCACCCACCTCACAGTCGATGTAAACCTCCCACAGTGACGTTGAGGTTTGTAACGACTGTTGAACTTCTACACCCTTCTATGTTTGTTCTCGTAGCTCTCCTGGCGTGCAATTTTCTTTTTTTTTTTTTTTCCTGATTACGGTAGAAATAGTGTTCAGAGGAGTCTTTTCAACTTTTACGTTTACGATTTTGAAAACTGGATCGTCCATTAGAGAGGTAGTATCATTTACCATGGAAATGATACCATGGTGAGTGGTCCATGGGATCTTAGGTAGAAGTGAACTTCTAGGGGATCGACCTGTTCGTATCTCCTATACCTCTGCCGACCCTCTCTTATTTATTTGTATGGATTACCTGCTTCCTCGACATAATCACTCATATATGTCAAGTGTCCTTTTCTTCTCTGCTGCTGATTACCTTATATGAGTGTCTGTGCGTGTCTCGTCGGTGGTAGAAGAAGTATAGGGGGGGTTTTTCTAAATATAGGGAAGTTTTCCAAATCGGATAAGGAATTCTTATCCCAAATCTACGTTTTGTCAGAGACTCCACATTCTGGTCCGTGAATATAAGAAAGAAAACATAGTGACTTGTAGGAAAGATCCCGTCTATAACTTCCCAGAACTTTGTACGTAGACTAAGAAATCGTTCTCAAATCTCTGAGAGTTAGAGCCTATCAGAGTCTATCAGAGTTAGAACCTATCAGGTTAGAGCCTATCAGAGGTTATCAAACCTATGAGGGTTAGAGCCTAGCAGAGTCTATCGAAGTCAGAGCCTATTAGAGTTAGAACCTATCAGGTCTCGAGGTCACTATTCGTTGACTCGTCCTAAGAATATTATTTCACCTCTTCTGTCACCCCTTTCACAAACTTGTTTATAATTGGACCGTGTCAACACTAGGACTTCGCCATCTCTTACCACTCTCTGTCTTTCACGTCTTCCCCAAACTCAGTGACCTCTCCTTGTGAAACGACACAGGCAGTGACTACTGTGTATTATACTGGTCGACACGAGGAGGTTCGGTTTCGTGGGCCTTTTCAATGGTACCAGGGATATTGTGTGTCGACCAGGTTTCTCGGACAGTCGCACGGCTGTGACTGGTCGTCCCCTTCCTTCAACTATCGTAAACAAGGGTAAGTGGATGTTCCTTTCCTCAGAGTAAGCGTTCTCCGATCCAATACTACGAAGTGGCTTCTCAGACCCTTGCACTACTCACCCTCTCCGCTGGTCCTCCGTCTACCTCTTTAGCGTTCGCAAGCACGTGGGTGACCAGACATCAGTTATACTGGACTTTTGGTGGCAAATGTGGTCCGCTATAAGATGGCGCAACCCTTTTTCAGGAAAAATCGAGGAAGGGTCTTAATTTGAAAGAGTAGGTTCGTCATGCCGACGTCCGAAGAACCTCTCCCGTTTGAGACGAATCTTTTCCAGACTGGAACCACAAAATCTCAATAACAAAAGGTGAACATTAATGTCTGGAAGGTTTTGTAAACGTCTCTTCACGCTCGGAATTCGTCATCTGTCAAACCGGTTTAAACGTAAAGATTTGTACACCGAAAAGAGACTGGTGTTCGGCATTTTCCCGAGTCTCAGTCCTATGGCGTTTCGACTAGTAAAATAAAGTTCGAGAAAGGGTTTAGGAGACTCTCCACCTCTGACGCCTTTCCCCAATTACCCGGAGAAATAGTCTGGAAACCCTCGTCATGACTGGGTTTGTAAAACCGTCCGGGGGTGACTTTAGAGAAGTCAGAGTGAGACCTATTGATTGTTGAATTCGTAGAGGAATTTCCACACGTTCTGACTCGGCCTCGGGGTAAAGTTCTGCCAATACTGCTGGACGTTGGTTTCACTAGGTCTCGGACCCCGCTTAGGATGAAGTGAAACTGTAACACTTTCCGGAACACAAAAGGGAAACAAGACTATCGTGATATAAACGAATACCTCAATGCAAGACGAATTTGTTTATGGTGGTGTTTAGTCAAACGTAAAGGGCTTTACTAACAACATACCTAGTCGTTGATTACTCTACTCCGTCGAGGGGTCTTCGTGTCCCACCACTACTTTCTCTTAGACGAAGAATTTCAGTACAAACGTTTAGAGTTTAGCCTACTACGTGCACGTTTAACCCCCGTATTAAAAGTCTTATTTTGAACCTCTCCCGTTTGAGCCGAACTTATTGAGATCCTTTTATTTCGTCAATCCAGTAACGGAGACCTCTCTTCGTAACCTACCGAGAGAGAAGGGTGTACGAAAAATGTCAAATCATAGTTGTCATACATAGATAATGGAGAAACTTTTATCTACTCTATTAAGTGGCTAAAATTATTTTTTACTCTGGTTACTCTCCTGTCCTCACCTTAATTTAGTTTACATAATATTAACTTTAGATTTTTAGAGTTTTGATACTATAAAATAATAAAATTATTTTAGATAACTTGTCAAGTAAAATTTGTGAAAAGACGAAACGAAAACTCATATAAAGTACCGCAGATTAAAAAAGAACACCTTGACCCAACGTTACGGAATAAAAAGGAGGGGTTAATTGTGTTCATAACTGTGGTTAAACGTACTCCCGTTTGTGTTAAATCGAGCTACTCGGGTAAACGGGGAAGAGGGTAATTTCCAACTGACATGTTGACCTTTGTTGACGATTAATTTCGAATTAACAATGGATGGATGGCACGTGAAGAGTGAAACAATCTTTTCACCGATGACAACCTTGTTGATCGAACTGATGCGAGTCACCTTTTCTGATCGTTGGTCCAGGGCAGTTACCCATTCCAGAGGTGAGCCCGTCTTGTGCCTGAAGTGGCACCGAGGTTAATGTTGAAAGTCAATCTTGTCCCGTTTGACTAAGGCGTCGTTGTTATTGGTTTTCTCAGTCTGTAAGGTAGTGCAACGTAGCCCGATCCTTTCCAACCCTCCGCCCATCAGACTGAACGAAGACGGGTCGAATAGAGTGCTGGAATTCCAACAGGGTTTGTCGAAAAAGAATTGGGTGAATCGACGTAGAGGGATCCTCCGTGCGTGGGAGTGGAGCACGGAGGGGAGAGGAGAGCCTGTAGAGTCCATTCTAAACCGGACCTACTTCGCTTGTGAGAGGGGAGAATGGTGGAGGGACCTGGTGTGGAGTGAAGTGCCCAGTCCTTTCGTATCCTTATCTCATCCAGCTAAAACGGGAAACCCCTTTTTCTGACTACGTTTAGTCTAACCTTCATAGCGGAAGAGGTGTCTGTCTGTGTGGTTGGGGTAGGACTTCTACCATTGTCCTACCGAAGGAAGGGAAGACGAATACTTCGTCGTCTTTGACTCCCTTCTTCCCGAGACAGCACCCCGCAACCACAAACACATACACACACGTGTGTGTACGTACACGCAATTGAGTTCACTCAATAAATTAGAGATACTCGGAACCACAAAGGTAGACATCTTACGCCTACTAAAGAGTCCCACTGGAATGTCCTGACTACCTTCCTTATTTACTCCACTACGGACACTGTACGAATTATCTTTCGTTCCGTGTTTTTTATTTTTGGGAGGTATCATTGATAGTGACAACAAGCACTTCTCATGATCTGCAAACCGTGTGTCTGAAATCTGTAACACATACATTTCGTGTAACATGAAAGCCACTATGACGTACTGGAGACTAGAGTCCTACGGAAGGTTTCAGTCTCCCCTTCTTTAAAAACCGTGTCCTTCTTTGACCACGGGACCCGAAGTATTCTTTCTCAGGGGGTCTCAACCCCTGGACTTAATCTTTCCCATGTTTTACAGGTCTTTCCCTCTCTGTGTATCGTTGTATAGTGGTAGAGGGTTCAGTCCCAACTCTCTGGTTCTCTTTGGAAGACCTTCTTTGACGGATTTAAAGATAACATTAAGTCACCTAGAAGTTTTCCGACTTCCTCTTGTAGACTCTACCCTTCACTCCTCACCCAGGTGTCGGTCGTCACTGATCATATGAGTCCAAGTTCCGTCACTCCTAATAGTGGGTGGGTTGACAGGGTGACCTGTATGTTCCTGGAACGAGAACCTGAAACGAAGGTGGTCTTTCGTTGACTCTTGGATGGTCACCGACGATGTTCCCAGTGTCACATTTATAAACCACAACCTTACTTTGAGATTTCGTAAATTGATTAAGTGGGGTCTTTTTACAGTTGTGGGTGTGTGAGGATGTGTACTTGTCTCCCACGAAGTAAAAAGTTTTTCCTACCAGATCCAGAGAGATCCAGATTTCTCAACAATCATAAACGATATTAAACCCATTTATACCTTCTTTATAAACCCGGTGACAGAATAGAATTTAGTGTACCGATGGATGGACAGTCTCTAAGTACTGTTCGACATAGACTATCTTGCGAGTCCGTATCGAGAAGGGGGTTGTGAAATCTAAAGTGTAAAAGAGTTAAGTCAATTGCACTTACGAAGATTCTTCGGGAGACTACGGAGATTCAGAGATCGAGTCCTTTTGACAGTCTTCTGTCAGTATTTTCTTTCGGTATAAACTTTCATTCACTGACTGGAGAAAGGTCTGATTGTCCTAATAGGTGGTTTACCACCTTTCGTCCGAGGTTTAACAAAATTGTTGAGGAGGTTGTTTTCTCTCTCTCCTTGTCTCTCTTTCCCTCCCCCTTTAGTTTTGCAGACTCTTCGTAAATCTACCCTTTTTATCGTTTCGTAAATTTGTTAAAAACATATACAATTCTTTCTTTCCTCTTAGGTAAAAATATTTGGAATTTATCACAAATACCAGAATCTCGGGCATTACTTATAAAACTGTCACTCTTAGTTCAACTATTTTCTGAACATTTTTACAAACGCGACTTTCTTACACACTTTAGTACATCGGGTTTGGTACGGAAAAAGATTAGTGGTACCACTTCAAGTCTCTCCAACTGACCGGACGGACATCGGTGGGTCAGTTAACCGGTAACAAGAATGGGTCACTATCCTCGACCAAGAAGACGGTCCTACTGAAAGGTGGATTGACGTCATTGAGTTTTTTAGGTGTCTAATATCTCAATTGTTTTGAAAGGAACCACCCTAACACGGCAAACCAAATGCCTCTTCTTTTACACGAAAAGACGATGAAAGGGATCCTTGAGAACGAAGTAATTTTGTAAGTAAGGGTTCTATTCAAAGTTCCAATTCTGTCGTAAGTTTTGTGTGTTTTCAGTAGGGAGGACCACGTCGACTCAGTTGTCCGTCGGTACCTCTTCGTCACGGTCACCGTTCAGTCGTCCCTTTTCTGCCTTAGCACCGCGAGTGTGGGTAAGAGGAAACCTCGGTAGATTCCGTGTTGGTCTTCGTCACGACCGTCACGATCCTCTGGGTCCTTACACTATTCTGTGTCTAGTTTACAGTGAGTACCTTTGTTTACAGACCTACAAGGTTTCCCAGACACACCAAACACAACAAACACAACAACTTTGCAATAAAGGGTTAGGAGTAGAGGAACCTCAGTCTCATGTACTGTGGTAAGAAGGTATTTTTGTCATTCATTTCTGAAGAAATTTATGTATGTATAATCGTCGTATGTGTGAGGATAGTCAAATAGAACACTGATAGTATTTATAGCACGTGTGTTGTCTACCTTTACCGTATTTGTTGTTTTGAAACGTAATAAGTATTCGATACACCAATCGAAAAGGGGTCCGAGGTACGATGACTCCTGATACACATGTATAAATATACACGAGACAATCTTTGGTTCAGAAATTGTTGTTGTATCAAGAATTACCTTCGTAAAATTAACCCCCCAATAGTTTAAGAATTTAAACTCATAGGACGTGTGAGTTCAAATAGGATGGAGAGTTTGGTCTTACTTTTGTCGATTAGGTTTTCTGTTTTATAGACCCCGAGTAATCCTTTTGTAGTTCCCCTCATAAATAATTCCGACCTGGTATACACGGACTTCCTCTGGTGGACGTTATGCTCTCTGGACCCAAGTTAGGGACCCAACCCTTCTAGGGGGCCTCCTCCTTTACCGTTGGGTGAGGTCGTAAGAAGGGACCTCTTGGGGTACCTGTCTCCTCGGACCGCCCGATGGCAGACACCTCGGCGGTTCTCAGTCTGTGCTAAATCGTTGATTCAGCACGTGGTGGATCGTGGCAGAATCAGCACGTGTCTGAATCGTTGGTGTTGTTGTATAAAAGTCGTTTCCAGGAGCACAACTTATGTTTATAAAGCATACTCTTTGTGGTTTTTCTCTATCGTAGTTTTTATTGGTGTTGTTCACCCTATTCGGGTGAGATAGGAAAGGTGGGTTTTGTCTCACTAAAAATTCGACAGAAGATGTCTTGGTGTGAGAACTTCACGTTCAATTACTTATCCACAAAGTGTCACTCAAAGGACTCTTGTCAGAGCTCTCAGTTCACCACGAACTCTCCACGAGGGTCCTTATATGGAGGTTGCTACGCTCTCTCCGTCCTAGTTCGTCTTGTTTTTCACTCGGGAGCCTTGGAGTCCTCCGAGACCCGACCCTACTGGGACTTCTAGACAGGGGTCGACTTTCGTCTGAGACATAGAGACATAGTGACTACCGTGTCACCATTTCCTAGACGGAAGTCACGTCCTCTGGACCCAAACTAGAGACCCAGTCCTTCTAAGGGACCTCTTCCCTTCCCGATGGGTGAGGTCATAAGAACGGACTTCTTAAGGTGTCTGTCTCCTCGGACCGACCGAGGTCAGGTACTCACCGTTTCTCAGTCTGTTGATCGCTGATTGTGAAAGTGCAAGTGAGAGGCGTGGTCGGTCAGTGACCACCATCGAACCGTCCGTCAAGGACCGTCGGCGTTAAGGGGTACTTGGTATTCGGTGACTACCAGGTACAACGGTTACCGTGAAGACTAAACTTCCTAGACCCTGCTTGTCATGTCATAACGGAAGTTTTCCCTAAAAAGTAACATCCTTCGTGGAGGTTCAGTCTAAAGTTTGGTATCTTTGGAACTAAACCTGAAAATTCTGGAGTCTATGAGTCCTTCCCACGGATCCGTTACTTTTTCTTCGTAGATGATTTGTTCTTTCTTAATTTTGAAAGTTTTTTAAGTCGTGCCCCTTCTCTTCCTACTTCTTTAGAAAGATGGTCGAATAAGTATACTTGTTCATAAGAGTCGTGAATTTCGATATTTTTAATTTTATCACAACTGAGACCTCGAAAAGAGTAAGATCATTATTTATTATGAGTGGGGTCTATGTTCTAGACCGTCTAAACAAAATTTCGAAGGAGGCAAAGTAACCGTACGTACGTACGATTCAGTGAAGTCAGTACAAGCTGAGAAATGCTAGGATGCCTGACATCGTGAGGTCAGAGGAGATAGGTACCCTAAGAGGTCCGTTCTTATGACGTCACTACGGCACGGGAGGAGGTCCCCTAGAAGGTTGTGTCCCCGACTTGGGTGCAGAGAATACAGAGGACGTAACCGTCCGCCCAAGAAATGGTGATCACGGTGGACCCTTTTGGAGTCACCGTACGTAAGATTGTATTAAAATCAAAAATACAAATAATTCGTATTTTAATATTTAATGTAACGAAACTTGTTACTAGGATTATTTTTAAGTTGAATCTTTTATTATAAAAATTCAGTATATTTATAAAAATAATGTCTCTATACTTTCTTACTACTTGTTTGCCAACACTCCTTATTTGGATAATGAAATTCAAGACGTTCCCTTCAAATTCACTTTTATGTTCAAGTACCTCCTTTCCTTTACTACCTTTAAAAGGTTTGTAGTTTCTTCTCGAACGAATACATGAAAGTTTTACCTTTTACGTCCCTGAAAGGACCACCTGGTCACCAATTCTGAGGTGGAACGTTACGTCACTAGGGACCAGTCCCTTGATTCTAGGGTGTACAGAACCCCGTTGATTCGGACTCACGGTGCTGATAACTCGGGTCCGTGGTGTTATTTTTCTAGGGGATACTAGGTTGTTTCTAGGGTGGTGTCTGTTTATCATTTATTTACTTATAAAATTTTTCTCTTTGAATTTTTTAATTTTAGATTTTACCTTTTGTGACTAATTGTTTACTAACATGAAAGGTCTACACTGACACTGAGCTTTCTCTCTACAATATGAAACTAAAAATTTTATGACTTTTATGTGATTTTTAGTGTATGAAACGTTGTTACTACATTTTAAATCCGAAGTAGCACTTTACATGTTCCTTGTCTATCAAAGATTCGATAGACCCCCACTCTTATTCGTCCGTTCTCTCAAATTCCTCGGATATAAACTTTCAGAGAGGGTTGTGAATTGATGAGTATTAATATTTGACACTCGACTTTGATAACGAGAACATCGTGGAATCTTGGTGGTTGTCTTTGTACAAAGTAATTTAAAGTTCCTTCGTAAAATTCTCAAAGGATAAGTCGTGTCGTTTCCACTGGTGTAGGTTTGGTTGGATCCTCTCTAACAGTGACCTATTACTCCGAAACGTACCCTCTCTTTTTAAGTTGACTCCCTTTAACTCCCGGTTTAACCATGGGACATAACTCAGTTTGTCTGACCTTTGGATCAAGCTAAAAAAAAAAAATTATCCATTGAGTACGGAACCCTTCCCCTCTTACAGAACCCTGTCTCCGGTCTGGGGATTCACTATAGTGGTCCTCCTTTACGTCGGTGGAGTCGTGACGGAAACTAATAAAAAAGAATGACAGAAATGAGGGAAGTAGAAAAGGAAGAAGAAGGTAGAGGAGGACGAAACGGAGGAAGAGAAGGAGGGAAGGAGAGAGACAGAGAGAGAGACAGAGAGTTCTGAAGATATAGTCGTTTTTTTTTTTTTTTTCCTTTCAAATACTAATATTACTTTTTTGTTCGTTGTATTTTTGATAAGTAATAAACCGGTTCTACTTTCTGTCTTCCCGGTTGTGTCGAAATATCCTTTTTTCTCATTTATTTGTTGTGTGAGACTTAATGGAAAGTTCCAATAAAACCACAGACGGTAAAAGCGAACTTTGATTAGTCTGAAAACCAAGGTAGTGAACGTTTTAAAAAACTTTCACCTTTGTCTTTTTGTGTTTCTGTGTGTACATTCGAATCGTAGAGAAAACGGTGAATTTACGTCATTTAGATGCGACCTGGGGACACACGATCCATGCACGATCCGAGCCTCCTTCGTGCCGAACGTTCAGATGAAAAAATCTAATAAAAAATGTCTGAAAAGAATTTTCACCCGGTAAAAATTTCAGGATGACGTAAGGAATGTAATAACGAAGACAAAATGTAAAACCACAAAACTGGTTCTCCGTGCACCCTGGAGTCAAGGGACTGGTCCCTAGTTTGGTCTTGGGGGACGTAACCTTTCGCTTCAAAATTGGTGACCTAGTAGTAGTCAACATTCAACGTCTGAGCGGAAACGTTCAGAGGAAATTTTAACTTCAAAACAAATTATCAAAAAGTCGCTTTAAACCAACGAGGAAATTTGAGGTTATGGTTCTTAATATTCTAACCACTACAATGTGTCCTGAGAACAAGTCAAATGGGTCGTCTCGGGTCTCCGACCTTCCTTCATAGAGTCCGTCGGTTCCCACGTAAAACCTGACTAAAAGAATTTTTCCCGAAGGTAAAACTCTGAATAAAAACAGTACTCACGAAGTACAAGTAAAACTACTCGTACATTAAAACGGGATCGAAAAGGTAAAGTCAGGAGTTAAGGGCAAGTTGGTTTGTGAGACTAAAGTGAAATTAAAAGGAAAGTGTTAACACACCTACAAAAGACTCTCTTATCAGTCCCCTGGAAGTAACTGTCCCAAAGAGAATCATCTTAGTTCGTCCTTCACTAGTCTACCGGCGTTAAGGTCAGGGGATTGACCGAGGTGTTGCGCGGAGGGGTCTCCGTCGGAGACACGACACTCGGGTGTGGTCGAGGACGACTGAGAGAAGAGTCGTCAAAGTCCCAAGGGGGTTTTGAGAACAACAACGACAAATAAATTATAGCACGTAAAAAGAATTTGGTGATTCCGTCAAGTTGGACAGAGGGTTCGGTCTTCGTTTCTCTCCCTCTCAGAGATCAACAACAGGTCAACGATTCAGTACAGGTTGAGGGACTCTGGGGTACCTGACGTCGTGCGGTCCGAGAAGGGCCAGGAAGTGAGTCGGGGTCAAATACAGGTGACTTAGCCACTACATAGGTTAGTAGAGTAGGAGACGACGGGAGAAGAGGAAAACGAAAGAGAGAAAGGGTTGAAGTTCCAGAAAAGGTTACACAGTAAAGAAACGTAGTCCACCGGTTTCATAACCGCGAAGTCGAAGTAGTAGTCAGGAAGGTTACTCATAAGTTCCAACTAAAGGAAATCCTAATTAACCGAACTAGAGGAACGACAGGTTCCCTGAGAGTTCTCGGAAGAGTTCGTGGTGTTAAACTTTCGTAGTTAAGAAGCCAAAAGTCGGAAGAAATACCAGGATACTGTTTGGATCTGTCGCATAATTTTTCGTCTCTGTAGTGAAACGGCTGTTTCTAGACATATCAGTTTCGATACCAGAAAGGTCATCAGTACATACCTACACTCTCTCAGCCTGATCTCAAGTCTCAACCTGATCTTTCAACCTGATAATCTCAACATTTCTCAGAGATCTGGTTGTGTGTCTAAGGAACTTACCAGTTCGGATTCACATTATCGGGTCTTGAACGGTTTCCTCGAGTTTCGTGGTGACGAGGACTTAGGGGACCTGGGACGAGTCTTGGGAGTACCGCGATGGAAATGAGTCGTCACGAGGGGTAGACTAGGTGCAACCCCAATTAGGTAGTGTACGGAAGAAGATGGTGGTCTGGAAATTCGGAGAACTCCAGTATCTGATAAGGTAAAAAGAGAAAGAGAACTGATGAAAGTCAAGTCAACGAGTCAGTACAGGTTGAGAAACGCTGGGGTTCCTGACGTCGTACGGTTCAGAGGAACAGGTAGTGGTTCAGGACCTCGAATGAGTTTGAGTACAGGTAGTTCAACCAGTACGGTAGGTTGGCAGAGTAGGAGACAGTAGGGGAAGAGGAGAACGAAAGTTAGAAAGGGTCGTAGTCCCAGAAAAGTTTACTCAGTCAAGAAACGTAGTCCACCGGTTTAATAACCTCAAATTCGCAGTCGTAGTCAGGAAGGTTACTTATCAGTCCTGACTAAAGGTTGATGAAATATCCAACGAATCACCGAAGTCAGCACAGACTGAGAACGTTCGGGTACCTGACATCAGACGGTCAGAGGAGACAGGTACCCTAAAAGGTCCGTTCTTATGACCTCACCCAACGGTAAATGTTTACTAAGTAAGATCCGTGTCGTTACTCTTATACGTAACTTACTTAATTTGTCCCTTAATACTAAGACTGAAATAATAGTTTAATTGTCCTTGATGAATGTTATGACTGGTAAGTCAAGTTGAGTCAAGTCAACGAGTCAGCACAGGCTGAGAAACATTGGGGTACTTAGTGTCGTGCGGTCCGGAGGGACAGGTAGTGGTTGAGGGTCTCAAGTGAGTTTGAGTGCAGGCAGCTCAGTCACTACGGTAGGTCGGTAGAGTAGGAGACAGTAGGGGAAGAGGAGGACGGGGGTTAGGGAGGGTCGTAGTCTCAGAAAAGGTTACTCAGTTGAGAAACGTACTCCACCGGTTTCATGGCCTCAAAGTCGAAATCGTAGTAAGGAAGGTTTCTTGTGGGTCCTGACTGGTAATTCCCCTCCTTTTTTGATGATTATAGAAGTAGAAGTTTTACTTGTCGTTTCTATATAACCACATCACCTTCGTTCTACCGGACCGTAGGTTCGAAGCACCTTTCCAAACGAGTCCGTCCTCAGAAGAAAGATTGGTCCGTCGTACGAAGGTAATTTAGGTTTATTTGAGGTCAAGGTGTAGGGGGGGTTACCCCGTTTTGTGAGGTTCGAAAGCTGATTTTCCTGTCTTTTCATATGACTTACCCCGGTCGACAGTCGAAAACATTGTATAACAACGTTGGCGGTGAAAATTTTAATAAGTTGTGGAACTTCTTTTCTCACTGTTTCTACCTCTAAAGAATCTTTTCTCGAAATCTCGGGCGATTCGTCCGTTAGGTACAGACGTCGGTCCCAAGAGGGTCGGACGAAACGCTAAATTCCTAGTCACATGTAACTTACTTTTACGTCACGAGCCCCTTAAGTTAGTAATGGAAAAAAAAAAAAAAATGTTTGTAGTCTTTGTAATGGTCTCGAAATGAAGAGAAGGTAATTTCTTATGATATACAATTATGTCATTGAGTGTGATCCCCCCTTTACGTTTACTTTCCCAAATCTTTAGAAACGAATCTCTTATTGGTGTAGGAGGACCTTACAAGGAAAGTGAACACCTAGAGTGACATGAAGTCGATCACAGTCCCGATCCGTATCCTAGTCTTATAAAAAGGTTACCATCCACTTTCTTTGTAGGACCTCATTTATACAGTTCGACTAGAAATCCCCAGGTACTTGTCTAAGTAGTTCACTGATTTCAGTTCTTAGACAACCTCATTGACAGTTATTTAGTTCTTGGTTTTCTTTAAAAGACCTTTGGAACTGGATAACATGTATAATTTAGTAATAACAACGACAGTGTCAATTAATTTTTTTTTTGTTATTTAGTCTTCCCACCGTGACTTCTCATTCTTCTTTATCTGAATTGATTTCTTAATAAGAAATAAGGGAAAGGGGTTGTTCGTGGGAGTTGTCATAGACGAAGACGGACGGTCTACCGGTCAGACTGAAGCTCTTGCGAGGAGACACGAGGTCCGTGGTTTATTTACTCGTCCATCGGGGCGAAGAGATCTACCACGATTACTTCTGTCTGAGTATCAGATGGGCAAAGGTCATTTATCTTCCGTAATGACATGAAGCATTCCAGGGTCATCAGAAACAAATCTTACGAGGTCGTAGCCCTTTCTCCTTTCTGTACGACGGAAAGTAGACTCTATCGGACTTCCACTCTTAAGCCTAGTAATAAGTTCTCAGTCCAGGACATCTGTTCTACGGGGAGAGGACTTTACTAACCGTTTGATCCTTTGTTCGACCCTCAGATTGTGACCTTACGGAATCGGGACTGGATTGGAAACTGAAGGGTCAGAGCTCAACGTGCCAGATTGAAGACCTACAACTGAATCAACATGACACGTCCTAATTGTTATGACGGGTAGCACCAGAGGACCCCTTCTGGGAGGATGAAAGAGGTGAACGAGTAACTAAGGAAAGAAAACGGTAACAAATGTTGGTTACAAGTGACCTTCCTGACTACGACTTCGACTTCGAGATTATGAAACCGGTGGACTACACTTCTCGGCTAAATGACCTTTTCTGAGACTACGACGCTTTCTAACTCCCGTCCTCCTCTTCCTCCACTGTCTCCTACTCTACCAACCTACTGTAGTGGTTAAGTTACCTGTACTCAAACTCGTTTGAGGTCCTCCACCCCTTCCTGTCCCTTTTAACCACACGACGTCAGGTACTCGAACTTTTCTCCACCTGTACTGACTCACTGACTTGTTATTAAATGTTGGTTTAGTACTTTTCCAGGACAAACAAAACTTCGGTACTGACTCTCAGGAAAGTAACAGAGAAAATAAGAATTATACTCATAGACCGGGTGGTAAATTCTACGTCTTTGAAAAAAATTTCTCTCTCTCTCCAAAAGAAAGGTTCCCTAGAACCTATCGAGGTTCCACCCAGGTGTAAGAAGTCACTTTAATCCTTTCGTGTAACCAGTAGTGGGACATTTGTACTGATTTTGAGTGTTACACGAGTCAAGTGGTAAGTGTGAGAGACTTATAGTGAGACTTGGGAGTCGTGAGGAGTGTCTTCAGACCCTTCGTAGACCTTTTTAGACGAGGGTGATTCAGCAATGCGTCCAGTAGTAAACAGTGCATATTAAGATCTGGTCAGTACGCACACATCAGTCAACGATTCAGCACAGGCTGAGAAACGCTGGGGTACCTGACATCGGGTGGTCCGAGGAGACAGGTACCTTAAGGGGTCCGTTCTTATGACCTCACCCAACGGTAGAGGGAGAGGTCCCCAAGAGTTGGGTCCCTAGCTTGGACCCAGAGGACGGGACCATCCGTCTAAGAAATGGTGACGTTTTGGTCCCTTCGGGATATTAAGATCTAGCCCTCAAGAGTTGATCCTCACAGAGACGGGAGACAAGGGGTCCCGTATAAACCGACGACGACCTCTGAGAGATTAACAGTGTTGAACCCCTGTCGATGGTAGAAGGTCGTCCATTTCCGGTCCTTGCAACGAGTTGTAGAATGTCACGGGTCTTGTCGGAGTTTCTTAATAGTTCGGGGTTTACAGACATCACAGTTCCGACTTTTTCGGACCAGGTCTATGAGAGAGAACGTACGGAACAACCATACGGTGCTCCGTATAAACCATGCCTTTCGGAGAAAAATGAGGAGTCGGACTTCTTGAGGGTATTTGGGACTTTGCTACTGAGTGGATATTTATTTCCTCCCCTTTTTGTCGATATGAAAAAACCACCCTTGACTTACAGTGGTGGGTGTAAGACACTTCCTCTCCGTCTAGTGATAAGTGAGAAGATCCTTTTAATTCAACTTTACAAGTGTTAAATGAAGAAAAGTGAAGTGTACGTTTAATGTTCCGAGATTTTTACCCTCTACGACTGTCCAATTAACGAGGGTGAGGAGACCAGGTTGACGTGACTCGACTCCGCCTCCTTAGTGTCTCGTCCTTTTTCCGTAGGCTCTCCCAGTCGGACGAGGCACTTCGACCCACGTAGTCGTGGGAAACTCACAACTTAATTTCACTGTCGATTATGTTCTACATGAATTGTAAGCGACCAAGCTACGGTCGAAAAATTTTATCGGAAAATTCTTCTTTAACCGTGACGAAAATGAGGAAATAATAAAAAAAAGGGGAACATGAAGAATTTTCATTCTATATTTACATTGTATACAAAGTCCGTGTAACCGAGTCTTGAGGCCGTTCCATTTTTTCTTGAGAGGATCTGTCGGTCGCGAGAGTTTATTTTTAGTAGAGGTCCAGGGTCCGGAAAGATCACTGTGTTAAAAACCGGGGTTCCCAGTCCAATTTGCTGGCGTGTAAATAGAAGTAGGACTCAGGGAAGAGACACTGGTCCTTGGAAGGACGATGGGAAACACACATACATATAAATCCGATAAATATGTCGAGGGTAATCTTGTAAAACGTAGGAAGAACTCTACTACTTGAAAAGTTTTCGTTTGACACTCAGAGACTTAGTAGAGTTTGACGAAAAAGGTCGTGTCCCAATATATATGTTATGAGTCGTGTACAATCAACTAGTAAAAATAAAGACTCACCTTTCCCTCAGCCCTACGATACATGTAATAAAATTGGTATACGGAGGAGAAGACTTTCGTGACAAGAATAAGTACCAACTCAGACTCAACTACAACATGACAAGTTCGAGAATCTCGTCAGCCTTTCTCTTTTCATTTTCAGTCTCCGCTTCCAACTCCAAGGTCTATCTCTGTATGTACACTTGACTTCCGTTCTCGTCTACTCGACTCGTCTCCTTGTAAATGTCTCTCCTCGGTTCTCTGCTTTTCCTCGCTTCTTTACACAATCCTTCCTCTCTTTGGTATTTTTGGTTGCGTTCAACCCGTTCTCTTTGTCCTCACTAGTGTGCCGCACCTCTAGGGGTTCTAGAGAGTCATACCTCGGGTCTAGATAGCACCCGAAGTCGGATCTGAGTCACGTCGAACCTCCCTTCCGTCCTCCTTCGACTCCTTTTGCCGTCGGTTGTCTGGTCTGTCTTGTCTACAGTTACCAACGTGGGGGACGACCGACCTACTGGAGTCTGTTCATTGAATTATAAGGGGTTTGAGGTACAGGAGTAGAAGTTCTACCTCTGGTAGTGCTACCGTTTAGTCCCAACTCCACTACGCGCGTTACTTAGCCCATGTAACCGGTTACGACACACTCGCGAAAGAGTATTGTAGTGGGTCAAGAGATTAAAGACCTCTGTTTTGTATACTTATTGTCGTTTTCGTTTTGACCTGATATCCGTACGAATTAGGCGAATTTTGAAGTAGTCGATTGGTGATTAAGGTCCCTTCTTTCGTAGCCTAAAAGGACCCTCTGAAATTTCGTGTCTTTGATGTGTATTTTGACCCTCCTCCCTTTTTCTTTTGACGAAAGGACGATAAAGGAAGGTCCTCTCGTTTTTTGTTCCGTAAGAATTTTGGAAGTAGTGTTCTGTAAAGACAAGACTTCCTTTGTCCTTAGAAAATGTCTTTAAAGGTCAGGTTGTAGTCACAATGGTAGGTGACACGTCTCTTAAGGAGTTACATAATGACGATTCAACGAAGTCAGCACAGGTTGAGACACGTTGGGGTATCTACCGTCGGGTGGTCCGAGGGGGTAGGGACCCTAAGAGGTCCGTTCTTGCGACCTCACCCAACGGTAAAGGAAGAGGTTACGTACTTTCACTTTTCTCTTTCACTTCAGCGAGTCAGTACAGGCTGAGGATCGCTGGGGTACCTGACGTCGGGTGGTCCGAGGAGGCAGGTACCCTAAAAGGTCTGTTCTCATGACCTCACCTCACGGTAACGGAAGAGGCTTACATAATGATCGAGGGATTTTATTTAAACATACTGAATTCTTCAGTAAACGATTTTCACTCTTTTCATTCTGTAAAGTACAAATCCTTTATCATAAAGTAAAATAGTTGTCCATAGTTTAGTTTCGGGTGAGACATACAATAATATTAAATTCAAGGGTCTTGTCACCGTCGGCACTTTAAGTCCCGTTGTTTTTATAACTGGGTCTTTTTATTTCCATTAAGTAGTTAGTCAGTTTTCAGTGGGGGGAGGGTCGGACAGAATGAGACTTTTTCGTCGTACGTCGGTTAAGTCGTAGGATGACTGTCTCGGTACGTCCGAACCTGTCGGTTTTTACTTCCCGTGACCACCTCGGACACCCCCTGCCTACCTCTCGGCTCGAGTAGTCTCCGTCGTTACTTTCGGTCCTGCTGACCTCTGCCACTAGTCCGGGTCGAGTTGAGTTGGCGGTGACGTTTTCGTCCAGTTGTAACGTCCTTTTGTTTTGTGTAATCGTGAATTTTACCGAATCCTTTTAAAAGACGTCTCCGTATTAAGACGAGGACAAAGTTCTTCTCTCAGGAGAGATGACAAGTGCACAAGGTCAAAGTCCTCGTGTCAGACGGAAACCTGGGAGCAGTTGAGGTCGAAACGGATTGAGACCTTTGTGTCATAACTAAAGGTCTCCGGGTCGGACTTCTCGAAAGTAGTTTAGGGGTAAAAAGAGGAGTTACGGTCTCGAGATGGACTTATTTTTCGTACCGGGCGTTTCGTTCTGAAAGAAAGGTGCAATAAACAAGTCGTCTGTCCTGACTCTCGAATCTAAGGACTAGTTTAGACCTACCGGGAACTGGTTCCACTCTTCTCTCTGTAGTCCGGATTCGGACTAGACGTCACGAACCATCCGTTATAGACCGTCACCTTTACCCCTAGTCTCCGCTCGTACCTGAAAGACTCAACCTTTAACGTTGATCTTGTTGATCTTAGAGGTCGACTTAATATTCCTCGAGTCTTAGAAGATCCTTCACGTTTTTTTATAAAAATTTCACTTCCTTTATAATATGTAATTCCCCCTTTTTTTTAGTTTAGGGAGTCTCAAATCCAAGTAAAACACAATTTTCCGTACGTCAATTCGATCTCGCGATTACCGAGACCGAGAAGGAGAAAGGAGACCTGAGTGTGGAGGGTGTTAGAGGGGAGCAATGTGGGGTTTACTCATAGAACCACACAAAAGTAGGTGCGAAAATATGAACGACTATTCTGTTATACGATTCCATATACTTATACGTAACCTCCTCCCAGACCGTTGGGTGAGGTCACAAGAACGGACCTCTCAGGGACACTTGTCTCCTCGGACGACCCGATGTCAGGTGCCCCAGCGTTCCTCAGTCTGTACTGTCTTACTGATTCGTGTCGTGCATACATGTACTCATACATTTTATGTCTGTGCGTCTTAAAAAAGAAAATGTTTGAACTCTAATATTTGACTAGCAAAGTTAATCCTCGTTTCAGTCTACTAAGTGAATAATACACAATGCAGACGTATTATAAGGGTAACGAGAAGAAAAAGTTTAAGAAGGGACGAAGCTTCCTCGATCTGACCAATCTAGTTTCTGGTAAAAAGAGATGCCGTGAACAACATTTCACTACGACATATGGGACGGATAGGGGTCGTGGAGCTCCGACAAGGGCAACATTAAATGTGCCTCCGTCAGAGTGAGTACCATTGAGGGGTCCCGGCGAGGGGGCACGTCACCCGTGGGGTCTCCGTCTCTTTCCTTAAGAAGTCAAGTCAAGTCAACGAGTCAGTACAGACTGAGAAACGCTGGGGTACTTAGCGTCGTCCTAGACTAATTTGACACGGGAGGTCCCAAATATGACAGTTCACTCTTACGCGGTAAAGTTAGGAACAGTTTTAACGAACATCTCAACTTGGAAGACTTGAATAACACTTCAAACCAAATCTTGAACACATTGTCCCACAAGAGTTAGTAATTTTTTTTTTTTTTTCCTTATATGCAGTCCCTTCTTAAATATTACAAATGAAGGAGGATCTTAACCTTCCGATCTAATTGTAAAACTACCTACCCCAACTCGACAACTTTGACCATAATTTTACGAGAGTTAAATACATAGAGTTCGGGGTTGAGTGTAGAATGTCGAGACCTAGGACACTTTACAGAGATCGTGTTCTCAGTTATATCGTTAATTTTTCGTTTTCCAAAGGAAAATCAATTTAAACTCGGTACAAGTCTCGAAGAGTTCTTTATAAATAAGTGGTTTGGATTCGGATCCCGTGATGATTATGAAATATCGAACCTATATCAAATTAAATTACAACAATTGATTATATTAGTATACTTTTGATATTTACATACCGAGACCCGTTCACTGAAATGTAAAGACCGAAAATTTTTAAAAAATTAACATATTTTAGATTTTCAACCTACTCTTAGTTTAAAGATTTCGAAGAAAGGTAAACCAGAAAAACTCAAGATGTGAAGATTCTAACTTACTGAGTCGTGACGTATTTCTACAAAAATGGGTTCCTCATTATCATAATTAAGAGGAATGTTTTTATACACCGATACAAACAGTAAATTCTTCTATTTATTTTCACGATGTGTTTGTTAAGTCTTAGGTCTAACTGACCTAACTAACCTATTTTCCCTGTTTTTGGAGACTTATATAGAGTGGAAACCAACAGTCGTCCTTTTTGAAAATTAGATGTATATTTTAGGTTTTACACTAAAAAAAAAATCAGTAATGATTTTTGTTTACGTCTTTAAATTCCTTCTCTCGATTTATAGATCTTCAAAGTTCTACAATTTACTTAAAAAGGAGTACTATAAACCTTCTATGTTGCGTCCGACGAACCCTACTAAGTATAAAACGATATATGGGTAGGAACGGATTACGCGATCTCATTTTGTAACCCAGGAAAAGAACAAGACTTTGTGTCGTCTTAAAAAGTTCCATGTTATATGTAAAAAGTTTTCGTATAAAGCATCCAACGACACTGAACCGTGATTTTCCGTGAAGTGTGTTACAAGTGTCGATGGGAACTGATTACCCAAAGGGATGACTTAAGTGCGATACACCTGTGAGGTGTCGTATTCCTAATAGTTATGTACAATTGCCGTACCAAATACGTTCCTTCTTCTCTCTCGGGGCTCCACTTCAAACGCGTGACTAGAGTCGAGCCGGGAAGAAGTTCGGTATACCTGTTTGTGAATTTGAGGGGTTACAAGAAGAGAAAGAGACTTTCTATTCCTTCACGCGACGCGTACGTACTACTCGATTGTCGACATTTACACTTCTGTCAAGTGAGACATTTACGGAATACTGGTGCCGCTGTAAGCGGTACGACCCTCCTGTTTGCGTGTCACCAAAGATCTTTCTTAAAAAGGACTCAGGAAAAAGTACAGATTGTACAGGTTACTTGAGATCTATGGGGTTATGACGTTTTTTAATTTCTTGTCTCAAAAATGTTTACACACGTACACTAAGATTAGTTTGACACAATACCTCCGTTAATAATAGTCTTCTCTTAATCTAGACCTCTATTTTACTAAAAATAGTCTACCTTTAAAATACTTTATTTAGTCTTGACGGTTAGGGGATTACTTGGGTTTGGGTGTTCATTTCCTTCCTACAATTTGAGTACTTTTACATCGAGAGAGAGTTCCGTTGACTCACTTTCTTGTTCCTTCAAATTCTGCGATTGGGATTTGGACTACTCTTCTTGACTGAGCAACCTTTTCTGGGACTACGACCCTTTCTGACTTCCGTCCTCCTCTTCCCCTCCTGTCTCCTACTCTACCAACCTACCGTAGTGGCTGAGTCACCTGTACTTATACTCGTCCGAGGCCCTCAACCACTACCTGTCCCTTCGGACCACACGACGTCAGGTGCCCCATCGCTTCTCAGTCTGTGCTGACTCGTTGAATTTACTGACTAACTGACTTGAGAGTTGGATAACGGATAGTGACGAGACTCGTGACTTCTTGGGTTTCTTTTTCCGATCTAGGAACAGGAGGTTCTCGACTCTTACGTCCGCACTATTCTCCACTTCCAAGTTAACGACCCATCCCTTCTAGGGGACCCCTTCCCGTACCGTTGGGTAAGATCATAAGGACGGACTTCTAAACTCGGACCATCCAATGTCAGGTGTCCCAGGGTGTCTTAGTCTGTGCTGACTTCGTTGAATCGTGCGTGTGTGGGTCGGTTCTTTAAGACTGGTCACCAAACGATCGGGGTCGGACGTAAGGAAATCATCGGTACTGACGGACTCTGTTGAGACCGACAATGTCTCTCCTTGTCGGGACCAACAGTCTCTTAAGAGTAGACTCGACTTTAGCGAGAGACACACCGGGGACGGATTGCCAATATTGGGAAGTACCTCTCTTTCTGACTTATCGAACGAGATAATACGGATCTCCTACAAGCAAACTTTATGTCCAGTCATTCAAACAAAGTAAGTCCTGTAAAGAAACAGTTCAATTCCCAGGGTAAAAGGAACTTATCAGGAACGCCATACACTAGAGACGTAGTTTCTTGTAGAACCAGTAACAGGGTTTATGGGGAGTTTAGATACGGGAAGACCTTTATGTCTAGCCTTTCCTTGTGTCGGGAGAATCCCCATGGCTGACTTATGGTGTTAAATCCGTGTTAAAGAGGTAATTCCGTCGGATTTTGGGATGTGTCCTCTTTTGCCTCCCTTATCTAAATTTCCTATAAACTCCCCCGATGAATCGTGAGTCGAAAGTAATCGGCAGAAAGTAGTAGATAACCTTAGGATAGACCCAGTCAATTTGATAGGATCTTATACGATCACAAGTGAAATTTTGGAGTAAAGGATGTCAAGGTTTATATCCAAAGTTTAATAGATCTCTTTTTAGTCGGATCTTTTTACCATTTCGGTGTGTGTAAGTGTGTAAATGGTTTTAGGCGATACTCCCGCTTATTCCCACGTCCGTTCCGGGAAACAATCTTGCACGCCAACCACTGAGTCGTATCTGCAGTCACTGGTCTATGTCTCCACCCATATGCCGACTCCCGTCTCCCGTTACGTACCCCTCTCCCCTGGTAGTTACGGTCTCACTGTTAAAAATACCGATGACCTCTAGGTCTCTCCCTGGTCTTAATAATCGGACCTCTTCTCTTACCGATGGGTAAGGTCATAAGAACCGGTCTCTTGAGGTACCTGTCTCCTCAGATCGTCCGATATCAGGTACCCCAGTGTTTCTCACTCTGTACTGACTCGTAGATTGTATGTTTGTGTGTATACGTTGTATAGATAGTTTATGTTCTGTACTAAGTTGAATGTGTCTGTGTTTGCATTCAAAATAGGGAAACTCATTCCTGTTAGAATTACTAGTTACTAATAGCGTTAGGATTTACTACGAAACTTCTCCTTTCCAAAATCGAGTTAAAACCGTGCAGGAGGTAGAGGATCACTGATAAAATTACGTCAAGACACAGAAGTCACTGACTATTAGTTAGTAAATATCGAAGGTAACGAAAGAGAAGAGGGTCGCAGGTGTTTCTTTTCCTTTTTTCTTTAAAGTTGTGCAAGAGCAACTGTAATCACGAAGTCTTGACGTTGAACCGTGAAGTACGACTTGTTTTTTTTTTGTAAAGTGAGACTAACTAAGGAGAGACGTGTCATTACAAGGTTTAGAGAAGGTCGAGGGTTCAGGTTTCATGGGGGGGTTGGTTAAGGGTTTCACCATCGTGTGAATCGTGAGAGAGTTGGACGGAAGGAAGAACTGAGACTTTCGGACGGAGTTGGGTACTTGTTCGGGGAGGTAGGGTCTCGTAGAAGGACGTTGGGACCGAAGGAACCTACAAGGTTCTGATGTCATATGTAGAGAAGTCACAATGTTAGAATTCGAATCATTGATTACGGAGGTAGGACCCGGTGTGGTCTACACGTCCGTACGACCTGGTCGGGTATTACAGGTCGGGAAATAAAATGTGGGAATACCGTCTTTCACTTCTCCTCGATTTTTCGGAGAACGACTTTCACTTTCTCCTCTGACTTTTTCAACCGAATTTCGAGTTGTAAGTCTTTTGTTTCTAGTACCGTAGACCAGGGTAGTGAAGTACCCTTTATCTACCCCTTTGTCACCTTTGTCACAGTCTGAAATAAAAAAACCCGAGGTTTTAGTGACGTCTACCACTGACGTCGGTACTTTAATTTTCTGTGAATGAGGAACCTTCTTTTCAATACTGGTTGGATCTATCGTATAAGTTTTCGTCTCTGTAATGAAACGGTTGATTCCAGGCAGATCAGTTCCGATACCAAAAAGGACACCAGTACATACCTACACTCTCAACCTGACACTTCTTCCGACTCGCGGTTTCTTAACTACGAAAACCTGACACCACAACCTCTTCTGAGAACTCTCAGGGAACCTGACGTTCTTATAGGTTGTTCAGGTAAGACTTCCTCTAGTCGGGACCCTAAAGAAACCTTCCTTACTACGATTTCGACTTCGAGGTCATGAAACCGGTGGAGTACCCTTCTCAACTGAGTAACCTTTTCTGACACTACGACCCTTCCTAACCCCCGTCCTCCTCTTCCCCTGCTGTCTCCTACTCTACCGACCTACCGTAGTGTCTGAGCTGCCTGTACTCAGACTCACTTGAGGCCCTCGACCACTACCTGTCCCTCCGGACCGCACGACGCTAAGTACCCCAACGTTTCTCAGTCTGTGCTGACTCACTGACTTGACTGACTTGACTAAAATGTCAGAGGTTTCCTCTGTCAAAAGATAATTACGTTTGACGTATGAAGAGAAAGTCAAGTTTTATACTCGAAATAAAGAGGATGATTTGGACACGTTGACAACTGATTAAATCTGAACGGAAAGTGAGCTGTGAAAAGGTTAGTGGAGATTATCTACTAGAATCAGAGAGACTCCGGTATGATTCCTATTCTCGTTTAATGTCTGATTTCCTGTTATAAGTTTTTCGAATATTAAAAAACAAAAATGAAAGGCTAGTCGTTTTAGATAGAAAGGAAACAAAAAAAGAACGACAAAACGTTTGGTCTGACGAATAACCTCCGTGTAATTTCTTTAAGTACAAATACATTATCCATTTCTCACAAAAGGAACTTTTATTGTAGGACGGTAAGTAACCGAAGGGACCACCGAGTCTACCACTTCTTGACCAGATGTGAGACCCTCTGGACCCAAACTATGGACTCAGTCCTTCTAAGGGACCTCCTCCCGTACCGTTGGGTATGGTCGTAAAAACGGACCTGTTAGGGTACTTGTCAGACCACCCGGTGTCAGGTACCCCAGCGTTTCTCAGCCTGTGCTGACTCGTTGATTCGTGAAAGTAAACAAACTGATCAATCTTAAGTTTGGAAAAGTTTATATAAATAAATATTTTTGATAGACTATAGTCCGTATCTAGACGAAGATTGAGTTTTCAAAATGATTCGAAACAAATAAATGATTTAATATAATAAATCTAAAAAGGAAGGGTCTTTCTGAATGATGGTGGATCTTATTGTCTATGTTCATTGTCTCTCTGTAATTCATAGTTTTCTTTTTTTTTTCTCAGCAGTTATTCTCCCGACACTTTCAGCTCCCGAGAAGTAAGGGTACCACACGACTCTCATTGTCCACCCACGAAGGACCAGAACCCACGGAAAGTTAGTTCGTGTGTGTGGTAGACCGTTGAACAGACGTCTCGATGCATCTGGTGCACAGAAACAAAATGTAGTATATTACGTGCGTGGTGTAGAAACTGAGTGTCTGTGAAGGTCTAAATAAACTTTATGCGAGTGTTTCCCTTCGAGTGTATACTGTGGGAGGTAACGACTGATTCATTCTCGGTCGAAAGGAACAACTCTTGACTACAACTGGTTGTAAGAGGAAGTACAAATAATTGACATTTTACTGATTTACCTTTGTATGAAAGAAACGACGAAGGAGTACCGTCTCAAAGGATAAGGGTTCTAAAAAAAAGTAGCTTTTACTGTAATGGATATAGGATAATGTACATAAGAGTCCTTACAACCCGTCAAGATGAAGAAATGGTTGTGTTTACATCCACTCGGATTTTTAATTCTAAGTAATTGTACACCGCCCGCACGGTGAATTCTTTACCACTTCTACTTTATTTATCTTAAGATTCGGTGAGTTTCAGAGTTGTAGAAGGAAAGACTGTAGTTACCACCAAATCGAAAGAGTCTCATAATTGACTTATTAAGTACACTAATTCCTTACAATTCTAATCTTAATTATGAATTATAGATTAATTATGAATTATAGGTAAAAAGGATCCTAACTTTTGTCCCAGATAGATAGATAATTAGATAGGTAGATAGTGTAAGATAGTAGGATGTTGTAGACCGATAAAAAGGATAACTAGGAAAGGGTACGGGGTCCGGGAGACGTTTCAAAAAAAGATTATAATATGTTAAAGTAGGAATTTATTGGGTCCCTCAATCGAGAATACAGAGGGTAAACTGTCTATTCTTTTGACTACAAATCTGTTCATTTCTTGTGAGTGTGTCATTTATACAGGATCACGACCCTAAGAATAGCACCCAAAATGACTGAGGTTTTCACACGAGAATTGTCGAGCTGAACGACGGAAGATTTGTATCGTGTGGAGACAGCAGACGTTCGACTTATAATTTTATATTTTGGCGGGGGAGCCAGTAATTCACAGAAAAATTCTTGTATGTAAAACCCAACTAAAATTTTATTATGAGAGTTCTGATGACCGAAACTTGTAGAGAGGAAACGACTGAGGGAAGAGCTCGGGGACAAAGGGTGGGACTGAGGAGAACCAGTGGAACTTACCAACAAGTCGGGTCCCCTCTCGACCGGGTCAGACTGGTCAGGACGTCGGACCTTCTAACTCCTCGTCCACGAAGAACCTACAAGAGTGAAGGCCCCCCAAGAAACGATCTCTGTTTTTGGGAATGTGTCACTATAGATCAGTATAAAACGATTAAAGTACACCTAGTGTGGTGGTGGTTGTCATAATCGTTGATCACGAAGAAGTCGTGACTGTTAAGTGTCCCGAGGTACGTCCCTTCAGGCTTCACTTTCAGCACAGACTGAGAAACGCTGGGGTACCTGATGTGTCAGGTACGTTAAGAGGTCCGGTCTTATGACCTCACCCCTCGGAAAGGGAAGAGGTCGCCTTAGAAGAGTTGGGTCCCTACCTTGGGTCCAGAGGGTGTAACGTCCACCTAAGAAATGGTCGACTCGGTGTTCCCTTCGGGTGGACTGAAAATGTTGAAGTAGGGGTCCTATTCGATTACCGAATCCCTCCTGGGGTAGGGGTGAAGTGTCCACTTCACTCGGGTCACTACTACGTTTCTCCGGTTCTTCACCATGAAACATAAGTACGGACGATGCGAAAGGAGAGTAATGGAGAACGATGACCATTACCACCTACGTTTTCTGCCGGGTCAACGCTAATCAGTGGTAGACGACTGGACGCTGAGAGAAAAGGACGTTTGTGGGACGGGAGAGCCGAACCCTCTGAGGTGAGGAGGTCAAAAGGAGGAGATAGAGGTTGCCAAGGAAGAGTCCGAGGAAAAGACCTTAGAGAGAGAAATAGGTTTGAGTCCCGAAGAGTCTACACCAGTGTCATATAATCTTATCTGGGATGGGAAGGGTGTGGATGTACACACCAACGATTACCGGTCTTATTTCGGTTTGAAATATTTATAGAGTGATTATAAGGTTGGGGTACCCCCACTTTTCCATAGGGAGAAATGGACCACTTCTTTCTCTGAAATTCTCAATTTCACTGAATAAGTTCCAGAATCTCCTTAATTCACCAATCTTAGACTGGAACTCATATAATTGGATTTTATATAAGAAAGGGGATTTAATAAGAGGAAGAAAAAAAAAAAACTTTATCACATAAAACTACAGACAGTTGGACCACTTGGTTCAACGGTGGTTTACGTGAAAAAAAAGAGGGAGAGAGTCTTTGGTCAAATTATACAACACCTTATATACTCAGTAAGAAATTTTCAGAAGGTAACATTTAGTTACCCCCCTTTCACCGTCTAACGTTTAGTTGTCGAATAGTTCCCGTGTATTTCATTCATGGGATGAAACGTAAAAATACAAATAAAGAAAACTTTCATTAGAAGGGACGGAAAGACCGGGTGACACTTGGATCTTTTTATAGGAAGTGCTTGTCGTCACAGTTCTCCACTCGACCAATGTTCCTACTCGATCTTTATAAATCTTTACTCTCCTTTCTTAAATTTCGGCCTCGTCTTCCGTCTCAACCCCAACCATCCCCTCCGTTGTGGTATCTGTCTCCATTTCTTGACATTCTACGTTACAACTTTTAAATGTTCGACCTATGGGATTAATACGACGAAATCTCAATACGACAGAGAATTCATAAGTGATTGACTTTTAGGTCGTTTCTTTCGAGGAAGAGGGGGAGGATCCTAGACAGGTTACCGATAAAGTATGAGTTCTCTTGGATAATTTCTTATTCGCTTCTCACTCTATGGGAGGTAGGTCCCTCCCATTCTCCTGTCTATCTTAAGTATAAGGCTAGAGGTAAAGGAAGACCGACATTCAGCGACCCATTTAATGGATTCGTCGTGGATCGAGACAAAGGGGTAGACGTTTGTCATTCATACTGTCACCAAGGAGAGGACTTCTGTGGTGTGAGTAAGAGCCCTGGTTGAGGGTCGGGGAGTAGAGATGGACCTGTAGATTCTCCAGTAGGTAAAGTTTGTTTGAGACGTTTAGGGGACAACACAGTCGCGAGGACTTCGAAGAGTGGACTCTCACACTGTCGAGGTGGGAAGGTCCACGAGTCCAGTTTGTGACGTTTGAGTCGGAAGAGTAGAAATCCGTTTAGGACAACAGAGGTGGAAGTCTGGTACCGACTGGTGGAGCTAACGATGGTAGAACCAGGTTCGACGAGTCATTTTTAGTTGTCGTAAACGTGTTGCGAGAGAACTGGTAGTGAAAATGAAGACGCGTGTTGGGGCAGTGTCAGTCTCACGGAGAAGGTTTTGTGTAGTATAGTTCAGTGACGAGGTCGATTCCGGGAAATCTCCGGGGGTAGAGCAAGGTTCGTTATTGGCTTCAGGTATAGTAACTGATGTTCGAGAGGAGACGAGACCAGAAGACGACCGAGAGGTCGGAGTAGTGTAGGGTCAGAGGGGGAGTGAGGGTTGAGACGGACGTGGGGGTAGGAAAGACAAGGAGTTAGTATGGTCCGTTGAGGGTGTGACCCAAAGGGTAGACACCCTCTGTGTGTGTCGGGTACAGAGGGAGGGAGACTCAAGGTGGAAGGGACCAGGATGGAATGTGGGAGGGTAGAGGAAAGGACGGAGTATAAAATTGTTTCGTAAGGAGGGACGACTTATACATTATAGTAAAAGTATAACTCGAATGAAAAAACAGATCAAAGGGGGCTAGTTCACTTTCGAGGTGTTCCGTCCTTGGGAGAAAGACGTCGACATGAGTGTCATGATGTTGTCTTCGGTCGGTTTCTTTCTCGAGTCTGAGGACTTGTTTCCTACTTGAACCTTCTAGTAGGGACCAAGTCCGGGGGTTCTGACAACTACTTTATATAGGCTCAAGGAGAATCAACTTTCCTGTCAGTCTACACTCTCAGAAGAGACTAGAGTAAGACGAAGGTACTAAATCATCTTTCAGACGACGATTCAGCGAAGTCAGCACAGGCTGAGACACGATGGGGTATCTGCCGTCGGGTGGTCCGAGGGGGCAGGGACCCTAAGAGGTCCGTTCTTGTGACCTCACCCAACGGTAAAAGAAAAGGTTACGTCCTTTCACTTTTCACTTTCACTTCAGCGAGTCAGCATAGGCTGAGACACACTGGGGTATCTGTCGTCGGGTGGACCGAGGAGGCAAATACCTTAATAGGTCTGTTCTTCTGACCTCACCCAATGGTAACGGAAAAGGTTCCCTAGGAGGGTTAGGTCCCCAACTTGGGCCCAGAGGACGTAATGTCCGTCTAAGAAATGGTCATCATGGTGGATTCTTTGAGTACGAGTTACCACATCGGTGTGTTTTCTTCCTTCAGGAACTCTTTGACCCGAGAAAGTTAGAACGGAAACGTAGTAAGACTGAAGTTACACGAAGACTGACCAAAGGACCAAATACAAAAATTTGTAGACGTTGGTAATCTGATACATGAAGGTATAAACTGATCTTTTATCATCTATTAAAAGGTGAATACGATCCATGGTCCTTCTTAGTTTAAGTGTCTCTGTCTTCCATCTTGTCGTCACTGGTCCCTGGTCGTCCTCCCCTTTACCCCCGAACAAATTACTCCTGTCTCGAAGACAGACGTTCTACCTTTCGCAAGACCTTTACCTATCACCTATCGTCATAACTACCTACGTGTGTCACACTGACTCCAATTAGGACCCTGTGGTGTGTATCTTTACCGAGTCTGCCGTGTAAAAAACGATACCCATCGAGTTGTGTTGATTTTTAGATTCTTAATTTCCTTCTGTAATGATCCACTATAAGTTGACAAAGAAGACTTTACCGATGTATATAATTAGTGGAAGTTTCCAAGTGTTAATAAGAGACTTCTATATGTTTATAAAATAACGATATATGTGTGTATACATACAGTCTGTGTAATATTTACGTATAATAAGTATTTAATATAGACTACGTTTTCGACTTCAAGGTTATGAAACCGGTAGACTACACGTCTCGGGTGAGTAACCTTCTCTGGGACTACGACCCTTTCTAACTCCCGTCCTCCTCTTCCCCTGCTGTCTCCTACTCTACCAACCTACCGTGGTGGTTGAGCTACCTGTACTTGAACTCGTTTGAGACCCTCTACCACTCCCTGTCCCTCCTGGTCGCACGACGTCAGGTACCCCAGAGTTTCTCAGTCTGTGCTGCATCCCTGACTTATTTTTGTTACATAGACTCGAATGTCTTCAATTTCCAAACTGTAGAAGGGTCACCACATGTCACCCTAAACCTTAATGTAAATGATATCAGTTTGTCATACGTCTTTTCTGAGATTGTCAATCCTTTCGAAATTTTGTGACTCACCCCCTTCAGTTTTGAAAACGAAGAGTCTCCTCGTACTTAAGACAAATGACACATAGAGACCGATTCTAATGAGTATCGTCTGTGGTAGGTGTATGTATGACTTTCCAGAAGTCTCTCGTCCGAGAAAGTAGACCAGTTCCGTCACAATAGAAAACTATTAGTAGACTAAGTATTTAAACGAAATGACTGGCTAAGATACCGTATATAAAGGTCACTTAAAGACTTTGTCTTTAGGTTTTTGTTTTTTAGCAAACCGTCTTAAATAAGGAAACTTTTAATATAAACTCCTAAATAAATATAAAAAGACGTTACAAATTAGTACGGTTTATTATTCTAAATAATTAATACATCTGATGTAATCTTAAGGTCGTACAGTAATTTCAAAATGTTTACTTATTTAATTTTCGGTACTTATTAAGTTTTTAGATTAGAGGTGACTCGATCGTTATATTGGGTTATTTTAATAAGTGACATTTGAGAGGTACAGTAACAGTGGGTTTCAAACCAGGTATCCGGTTGTCGTAGGTGTCCTCTTTAAGAGTCTACACTTCTTAGATTCTTGGAGGGGGGTTTGGAACAAATTATATTTACTGAGTTCTAAACACACGGGAAATTCTTCCTGTCGATATTTCTATATATCATTAAAAAAAGTTGACCAGAGGAAAGGTTTAAATCCTAGTAGTCCCTAGACTTAGTTCCTTCTTGTAAGTAAATAAAAAGACTAGAGGACTCGGGAATCAAGAATCGACCACTTTGTGTGAAAGATCTCTTTTCACACAGAGAAACCCTCTATATAACTATCTCCTAGGGACAGAAATTAGAAACCCTAGTGGTCCAGTGTCTTCAGACTTTTAATGTCCGAAGAGGTCTTTCCTTTTAGAAGTTCACGGAGTCCTTTCTTAAGACGTGTGTCATTTATTGGGTGCCCACGACCGAGTGGTTTGTTTGTCAATCTGGCTCTTGAGAGGGTCATTTGTTACAGAAGCGGGTAGGAACATAACTCACATATTTTCGGACTGAGATAATCAATTTTTCTCATTGTTAAACACCGTTTTTATGTTGTTTCATGTACCAGGACCCTACAATGGTCATGCGAGTCTTGAAATTTCGATAGTACCCTTAAACGACATACTGAGCCCCTCGAGCTTGGACCACGAGACACTGTTGGATCTCCCCACCCCATCTCTCCCTCACCCCTCCCTTAAAGGTCTCCCTCCCGTATATACATATCGACACCGACTAAGTACAGTTACATACTGTTTTTGGTTGTGTTATAACATTTCATTAATAGGAGGTTAATTGTTATTTATTTAAATAATTATAAAAAACATTTTCTTGAAATTTCGATAGGGTCCTCCACCTTTCTTATCGGAGAAAAGACCTGTCACGGATGGGGTGAGGTAGTCGTACATGGGGTGTTGGTACAGTGACCGGAATCGGGTCCCGACAAGTGGGAGATTCGTTCTTTCCGACACTTATTCTCACATTTTACACGGACCCAAGTCTCCAACATACGAGTCGTTTTTTAACCTTTCTGTTTTCGATACTCGTAAAAGAACAAGTCGATAGTTACAACAACTCGACGATCCGTGTAGGCTGAGAAACTCTGGGGTTGATACCTTAAGAGGTCCGGTCTTATGATCTTACCCATTGGAAAGGGAAGAGGTCCCCTAGAAGGGTTGGGTCCCTAGTTTGGGTCCAGAGGACCTAACGTCCACCTAAAAAATGGTCGACTCGGTGTTCCCTTCGGGTTCTTATGACCTCACCTATCGGATAGGGAAGAGGTCCCCTAGAAGAACTGGGTCCTTACCTTAGGTCCAGAGGACGTAACGTCCCCCTAAGAAATTGTTGATTCGATAGCCCCTTCGGGAGTGATAGAGGGTTTCAAACGAGTTTGAGTGTAGGTAATTCAGTCACTTCGATTTGGGTGTCCGACGTCTCGGACACACACGTCGAGGGGAGACCTCGACGGGTACCTCTGGGGGAGGAGAGACGACTGGGCTTAGGTAGTCTCTCTGGTTCTCCTCTGACCCGACCACCCACCCTCGGCTCGCGAGTCTCCCAGGGTGGCGACCTTCCTACGCCCCGGCCCCCTCCCCGTGGCCCTGTGTCCCGGCCCTCATGGCATCTCGGTCCTCCCCCTGGACCCCGGACCTTAGCCCGAGGACCCAAACGAGGTACTGACCCGTAGAGGAAAGACTGGACCGGACGTCTGGAGGAGGGTCAGATCCCGACCTCTTTCCCCCCGACGGCGACGAGGGAAGGACGGCACCCGAGACAGGTAATGCTTGTACCTTTGAAAAGACGGTCGAAGTAGGGTACGAGTAAACGAGGGGACTCTGGAAAGGTGTGAACAAGGGGGTGTTAGCCGTTGGGATCTCTGAGTGAGACAAGAAATAGACAAGTGTAGTCTTTTTTTCTTTTTTTTTTTGTACCCTACTTGAGGGCTGTGTCCGTCCGGATCCAAGGACGTTCCCCGAATCTGGGACGCACGGAAAGAGGTCGAGACCTTTTCGGGACCTCTCTGTACGTTCTCTTCGTCAGTCCCCTTATCACTGGGCAGGAGTCGATAATATCGTCTGTGGGACGAGGTAGCTGGAGATTCTTGACCATTTACAGTGCTGCTTATGAATTTTCCCTCCCTGTTGTTCGACCGTGTTTGACATAAAGTCGTCTTGGTCACAAACCGAAGATTTGGTGGACCCTTGGAAAAGGGGGTATCTTTCTTTCGTAAGATTTGAGTTACGGTTAGTTCGTTTTGTTTATAAAAAAAATTATAATATTTATTACAAGTTCAGTGGATTCAGTATTTAACTTATATAGACTTGTAATAGAAGTTCGAAAGTGTCATTTTTAAAGTGTCCCTTCTTGATTGTTTTGAGATTAGACGTTTAATTGTTTGTTATTAATGTTTAGATTTTATTGTTTACAGAATTTCCATTTTACAACTTAAGTTATTGTCACTAAACTAAATGTTAGTCAAGTCAAGTCAAGTCAGTGAGTCAGCACGGGTTGAGAAACGCTGGGGTACCTGACGTCGTGCGACCCGGAGGGACAGGTAGTGGTCGAGGGTATCGAATGAGTTTGAGTACAAGTAGATCAACCACTACAGTAGGTTGGTAGAGTAGGAGACAGCAGGGGAAGAGGAGGGCGGAAGGTAGAAGGGGTCGTAGTCCCAGAAAATTTTACTCAGTCAAGAAGCGTAGTCCACCAGTTTCATGACCTCAAAGTCAAAGTTGTAGTCAGGAAGGTTACTTGTGGGTCCTGACTAGAGGAAATCCTACCTGACCAACCTAGAGGAACGTCAGGTTCCCTGAGAGTTCTCAGAAGAGGTTGTGGTGTCAAGTTTTCGTAGTTAAAAAGCCACGAGTCGAAAGAAATTCAGATTGAGAGTGTAGGTATGTAGTGATGACCTTTTTAGTATCGAAACAAACTGATCTGTCTGGAAACAACCAACAATTAAATATTGTCCTCTAAGTATACGTCTCAAAACTATAGATCCCTTTAGTTCCAACCGTAGGTGAAACTTGACTATAATCCCTGTGTATATGGACTTTTTAATACAAAAATTTTAGATGAATTTAAAATTAATACGTCGAGAAACATGGGGGGGGTTTTAGAGTAATTAATGGTAAATACACGAGTTGAACGTGTATTACTCGTTAAAAGAAAAAGTAGTAATTTAAACAGAGAACTGATTTAACTGTACAAATGAGTTACTTTATTAACCCTGTATTCTATAAACACAACACTTTTGACGTGGTTCAGTTTTATAAGACTTTATATGACTTTTCTGATAAATTGTTCTTTTATTTTCCACTGTCAAATTCTCTTACTCTGTTTCTAAGTAACCTACGGTGTTACGTTCTATTTTATGCAACGTCCGTCAAAAGATCTCTGGTAATTTTTGCATATCTTATATTACTTGAAAAGGCAGACTTCATGACAGAACATATAGGACAGAAAAATGGAGGTGAATTCAGTATCTCTATGAAAGAAAGATAGTATGAAAAGATTTAATGTTTTCTATGTGTAAGGTAGTCGTACGGACCGTGATAGAAAAAGTCACTTTTAAGTAAAGGTATAGAGTATAGATTCAATCTGTCATAAAGTCTCTCTTCGACTTTGAGGGAAACGGAAATTCTATATAAATACCGGTATCGAGGATGCTTACATTTTGCACATTTAAACAGTCACTCAGTCTCGTAGTATAGAAGTAATCTTTAAAGGAGTATAACAATGTCGGTCCTTCAGTCCAATCTTTCTCTGTTCCTACTCTGTCAGTCCCAGTAACTAAGTAAAAATATCTTTTGACCCTCTTATAAATTAACCTTTGAATTATTACATTTAATTTGATAATTTTCTTGGATTATCATGAATTTATGTCTACAGGGGAATAGAGATTAAGTAAATATACAGATACACATACCAAATACAAAGACGGAAATCTCTCCGTATTTCTTACTTTAATTCAGTGACTTTTCTTACCGGATCGACTTATATTAATACACCGGGGACTTGATAAAACGAATAGTCGGACTGTATCACCTTTGGTGTCGTGCTTCATGTCACCTTGACTCCCAGTCGTGCGAAGCAAAGTCGACTCTCATCTCTTTAACACTTTACTAAAAGACCATTCCTTTGACCATTTAGTGTTTTGGTCCTAAGGTCGGGGCCAGACGGTCTGACGTTTCAGGATTCCCTCGATAACGTGACTTATTTAAAGGTAAAGGGCAAAATGTCATCTAAAAAAAGGAAGAGTAGTATGAGACCGGTTCGACCCGATAAAGAAGACAAGTTTCTTTATAGACTACATGATAAAAAAGTTTTCTCAATTTCTATTATTCTAGGTTCACTACGAACCAACTAGTCACGATGTCTTGCCACTAAGAGTTTGCAATTATAGGAAAAATTTTTTTACGTCCAGGACTAAGTGTTCCAGACCCACCCCCGGGAGGATCGTTCGAGGCCCCACGACGACGACGACAACCAGGTTCCTGGTGTGTCTTGTCGTTCCGAGCCCCTTCCGATACTAGTCAAAAGACGAAACCCCGAACTTACTCCAACTGACTTGACGATTTAACCCACAGATGTGAATCTCGTAATCGACAGGTAGTCTGTGTCACTAGTAGGTGGGCGACTTTTCTTTTGTTTCCATTTCTATACTTTGTTCCAAGAATAGCTTTTCCCCAAAGATACCAAAGACCTTGTGGGGGTTTGGTTCCCTCGGGGTCACTGGCTCTTTTAGACCTCTGTCAAAATGATACAAGACATTAAATCCTAAATGAAAAGAAATAACGTCAGGGAAATCGTAAAAGAATTAATCAAAACTAAGAAGTAGGTGAATCTTATCCGATAGAACCTCCTTTTCTTTGGGGAGAGGAGGTTGTATTTCAACTTCCGTTGTGTGGAAATTGGATGACATATCTTGTCCTTGATGTGCGCTGTAAAACATTATTTGAAATTCCCTTTTCTTAGACTGTTTCTTATCTCTATCTGAATATTGTCAGTGACACGACATAAGGACTTTGATTGTGAGAACATTTAGTTGTTATTAGGTTATTTATTCTTTTATGCGGAGGATTTTACAGTCACCTTCGTTCTTTTAGAAGGTTTTCGTGCCGTAATCCTAACTTTTGAGATCTTGAATTAAAATAGTCCTTTTACGTTTTCCGTATAATCATAGAGTGAGGTCCGTTTCGGAGAAAGGTGGGTTTCTTGGGAAGGGTCAACACGACAAAGTGTCACCTTGAAATTGTGGTAGGTAAAGAGTGAAGTGTAGTGTCGGACAGAGTCCCTACAATGGTCTTTACGACCAACAGGGGAACGAGGACGTAATAATAATAAAAAAAAATAGTCGTAACACTCCTTCTTTTAGGGAGAATGTCTATTGTACGGATTGAGAGTCGTTCTAATGCTTGGTCGAGAGCCTCCAATGTCTATTTTATAAAGATACATATCGATAGAATTAGGTTCTGTCTTCTCTTTCGTATACCGGTTGGTTTACGTCCGTAAGACCATAGAGACGAAGAGGGACGAGGTACTTTAGTACGAAGGAGTCGAGTGTCCAATGTATTGAACTTCCTGAACAGAAGTGAACTTTTCGTGCGAGAGGGAAGGATGGAAGGGACAGTGTCACACGTTGATTTTAGTCAAAAAAAGTCGTTTCAACTCCCACCTATAAACGGAGAAAATTTTTATTGTCCGGTTAAAAGACACAAAACGGGAATAGCGGAAGGACGTGACTCGCCGTAGTATCTTTTGCGTGTTGCCAGCTCAGACGTCGGCGTCGGGGTCAAGAGGGGTAGATCCCTGGTGAAGAATTCACAACGACGTCCCTGGTAAGACCTCGCAACGATACTTCCTTCGTCTTCTTCTTCCTTCCATTTGAGATGGGGTCTTATTACAGACATTTAAGGTCTTTCTGACTTCTTAGTTTGTAGTTACCCTTTTTTTTTTTTTCATTGTAACCCTCTTTGGTGTGTGCTCTTACTGAAAATGGGAAAAGGACCCCTTTAAAAGAGTTTTATGTATCATCACTTTACCGGTTCCACATATTGTCCTTTTCGCAAAGGTGTTTAGTAGTTGTCTTTCCACTCGTTGTATATTTTTATCTGCACACGAGTCAACAATGCAGCGCTGGCTGAGAGATTCTGGAGGACTTTGCATCGGGTGGTCCGAGGAGACAGGTACCCTAAGAGGTCCTTTCTTATGACCTCACTCAACGGTAAAGGAAGAAGTTATTTTTGCCTGTGTCCAAGACTTTTCTAACAAGGGCCCCCTTTTTCCTTTACGTTTCAAGGTCACTTGTACTCCTTTCTAAAAGTTAGAGTGGTCAGTAGTCCTCTTATATTTAATTTTATTAACCTAAGAGACGAAGGGTAGTCTAACACATTATCGGACACCAACCCCCGACACCAACCTCCCGAGACTAACCTCCCGACACCAGCCTTGCGACACCAACCTCTCGACACCAACCTGCCGACGCTAACCTCCCAACGTCTCCTTCCCTACGAGAATGTGTAGGAAGACCTTCTGAGATAGAGAGTCCATTATGTCACGAAGGAGTGAGAGGATCTCGAGAGGACCCTAACATGGGATATGGTAGGTGCGCACGTACGAGTCAGTGTGTCAGCACAGGTTGAGAAACATTGGGGTACCTTATATCGGGCGGTCCGAGGAGACAGGTACCTTAAAAGGTCCGTTCTCATGACCTCGACCAACGGTAAATGATGAGGTCCCCTAGAAGGGTTGGGTCCCTAACTTGGACGCAGAGAACGTAGAGGACGTAACCGTCCATCTAAGATCACGGTGTACTCTTCGTGTGGGATATAGTAGGTACGTCGGTTTGTACCGTCGGTCTAAGAAAGAGGCGGTACTTTTTTCTGAGAAGTCTTCTTTGTTGTTAGCTCAGTTTTCTACGTCTAAAGGAACAACTCCTAGGCAGTTTTCCTTGACCCTGTTGATTGTTTCCGTCGAGTCTGAGGACGACCTCAATGTACTACCTCTTTTATAGTAAACAGGTGGACGAAAACGATTAAAGTCGAGCTCTTTAAGTTATATCTCTATCAGATAAAAAAGGTAATAATTTTTTTAGGAAAGGTACTCATCGTCGGTTGGACAGGAGGGTAATGGATGTCTTGTTAGGTGAATTACTTCTCCCTTTCATAAACAAATCTCGTGTTACTCCGATCTACTTGGTGCCCTCTGTTCCAAGACGGTTACTCTTCGGGATTTCGAGACTAGGTTGTTTGTCGAGGACGGTCCTTCAGAATAAAAATCAATCCTTTACTAAAAGATGTTCGGGACGTTCAAAACGAACGAAACATATATTCTAAATTTCTTAGAAACGAGGACCGTCGGACTTTTACCTTTTATTTGATTTACGAGAGAAGTCCAAGATTCTGGGGTCTCACCCCTTTACTCTCTATACGACCGAAGACTACTGTCCTTTGGTTTGGGGACGAGGAAGGTAACTGACCGGACTTAGAGTTTAGATTTCGTAAACATGTTACCCATACTAGTCTTATTGGATCAAACCCTCTGACTTTATTTTATTCGGGTGTCTAAACATTTGACGTCTTTATTCAAAACTCGGGTGTCTCCAGGATTGGTCAGGAGGGAGATGGAGAAGAAAGAGATCATAAGGAGTCCTTTATCTTTTTTTTTAATGTACCTTCAATTTATGAATTTAAAATATAAATTTAGAAAAGTCAGAGAGTCATCACAGACCGAGAAACGTTGGGGTACCTGACGTCGTACGGTCCGAAGGGACAGGAAGTGTTAGAGGACCTCAAACGAATTTGAGTACAGGAAACTCAGTCACTACGGTAGGTTGGTAGAGTAGGAGACAGTAGGGGAAGAGGAAGACGGAAGTTAGAAAGGGTCGTAGTCCCAAAAAAAGATTACTCTGCCGGGAAACGTAGTCCGTCGATTTCAATAACCTTGAAGTCGAAGTCGTAGTCAGGAAGGTTACTTATGAGTCCTAACTAAAGGAAATCCTACCTGACCAATCTAGAGGAACGATAGGTTCCCCGAGAATTCTCAGAAGAAGTTGTGGTGTCAAGTTTTCGTAGTTAATAAGTCGTGAGTCGGAAGAGATACCAGGTTGAAAATGTAGGTATGTACTGATGACCTTTTACATAATTTATAAATTTATATACATTTAGATATTAAACCCGCCCCCACCCCCCTCCGTCTCGGTTCGGGACCTGTATGGTACTTCACTGTCCCTCCACATTTATAGGTGAGACGGATAAATTGGAAACAGGAAGAGAGTCATAAAAGAACCTTTGATAAGCAAGTTGCTTAGGATAGAGAAATCTCATGTTAAGGTAGGTCACACACCGTCTGACAACCGAAAGGGAGGTTTAATGAAGAGTCAACCATTTCTTAGACGGACGTTATGTCCTCTGGGGTCAAACTAAGGATCCAGCCCTTCTAGGTGACCGCTTCCCTATCCGATGGGTGAGGTATAAGAACCCGAAGGGGACACCGAGTCGACCATTTCTTAGACAGACGTTACACCCTCTGGACCCAAACTAGGGACCGAACCCTTCTAGGGGACCTCTTCTCTTTCCGATGGATGAGGTCATAAGACAGGACCTCTTAAGGTACCTGACATATCAGGTACCCCAGCGTTTCTCAACCTGTGCTGACTCACTAGAAGTGAAAGTGAAAGTGAGAACGGGACCTCATCTCCCAATATGTCGATCTCTGATATAAAGGGTCGGAGGAAGTGAGAAACTGTACAACACTGATTCAAGGACAGACGTCTTCCCTAAGAACCAGTAGCTTCAACCAGTATTGAGAGATGGTAAGAAAGAGGGTAAAGAATGTTCGATCTTGTCCCTATATAAATTGTCACTGAGTCGATGTCGGTGCTTCTACTCCTGTTTCGGGTCTCCTGTGTCTCGTTGTTACACCTTTCTTGGACCCAGAGACTTACTGGCGAGTTTCGTTTCGATTCGATAGTTTAACTTGAACAATCCGATAATGTATTCTTTTTTATTTCAAGATAGAAGAAATTGACTGTCTTTTTTTTCCCCCCCGATAAAAAGTATCGTCGAATTAGTAATGGAATTATTTACTTTTTCTTTGGTTAACAAGTTGGTTTAAGACGTAATTGAAAAAGGTAGTCATTGATGTAAAACCATACCTGAAGGTCGTTCAGTTTTTTCAAAATTTCAGGTTTCATGTACTAGATTCAAAATATTTGGGTTCAGTGACCACTTCTTATTAACAGACCCTGACTGTCAATATTGTTGTTGATTAACTTAATAAATTGATTTTGATTAATTCCTCCAACACACACACAAACACGAATCAGTACAGGTTGAGAAACGTTGGGATCACTGATATCGGGTGGTCTGAGGAGACAGGTACCTTAATTCCTCCCTTTTCCCGGTTGAAGATTAATAAAGACACTGTATTCAACCCCCATGGTCACACCTGTTTACCTTTCTTTCGTCCGTCTGGTAACAAAGTTATGTTCTGAGGTGTTTATGATCCGGAGAATCAATTAAAGAGACTCAGAGTCACATTACATTACATTACTTTATGTACATTGTACCCCTATTCTGTTAGGTCGTTCACTACAATGTTACAGATCAGTCCTTTACCGTTTATCATTCGACGTCGTTCTCACATCGATGATGGTCATCAGGAAAGTAGTTGTACGTATAAATGTATATTTCGACATTTCTTGTCACGTAGAGTGACTTTATTATTTTAAGAAGTTGTTGGTACGACTACTCGGGAAAAAGTTTAGGTAAGAGAAAGGAGAAAACCCTAACAGATCTGCGTCGACTACGGGACCTCACGGAGAGGACCTAGAGTAGGGTATGACAGACGTGACTCTTTAAAAGAATGAAGATCTTCGGGGTGTGGTAATATAAATCCTCCACCATTAGGAAATAGATGTTCACGACGTTTCAAAAGAAATTTAAGATTCACAAATTGTCCTCGTGACGATTCCTCCGAACGTAGGAAGTACATAAGACATTTTAGATTCGACCATGAATAATGCGCCTCTGCTTTAAAGGTACATTAAACACATCGTAACGCCTAGACGTGACCGAGTCTTAAACAGACGTAAAACCCAAGACATGAACCAGAACTCAACAAGAAATTGACTTTTTCGCACTGAACGTCCTACCCACACTCCACTGAAGGAAGAAAGGTTGTGTGTCCTTCTCCCTCCGTTACCGAGAGATATCCGTCGTGGACGTAGGAGAGACCAAAGAGTCTTAAGACGAGAAACTGGTTAAGTGTACGTGGTATCCCACCCGAATTTTTTGTCTTCTCTCTTTGGGTTTATATCCTGAAATTTACTTTGTTTTTAAGAGGAAATTTTAATGTAATCACTCGGAATTTTAACTCGGAAGTTATTTTAATGTAATAGCTTGGGAATACGATTTGATGTCTACTCTACCGACTCATATTTTGATAGTCTACTTAGGTATACTTAATAGGACTCAGGAAATCCGACAAGTTCGACACCGTACGTTGTGAGACTTAGGAAATTTGGTCGATGTCTAATCCCACAGTACACTAATGCGTAACTAACGAACCCAAGTCGACCAGACACTCCGTTTATATAAAAGAAGAGTTTATTTCTCGTGACTTTTATTGTTACTTTACACGGAGTCTCTTCCCCAGATAAGAGGTTCACATGGTAAGGGAATAACACTTAGAGGGACCTGAGAAAAGTTCCTTCTTTGAGTATACAAAGACACTTGTGTGAATTCATGTGTTCCGTTTTTTCTAAGTTACATAGACTTGGTCCGTTACTTTGTTAAAGTGTTACTATCGGGAAGTTTTAACACCTTCTTCTGGGTGGTTAGACGAGGATAATATATTTTACATCTTTGATGGTTGACAGAGATTAGTCACAGTTCCTTTCTTTTCTTTTCGACAACGGGGGACGAATCACTTACCGTCGTCTCTATAAATAAAGTAGAAGGGACGCCTTTAAGGTTGCTCATCTCTTTAGTCGGAACGTACGTACGCACACACACACACACACACACACACACACACACACACACATAGAGAAGAGATTTACTAGTGATTACGGAAGATGACCGACGGATTCGAACCCCCTCAATAATTTAGTGTACAGATTTTCATCTGTGTTACGATGGACTTGACGGAGAGAATTTCCAATGAGATTCTTAACGAGGTTTTTCTGAGTTCATCCATACAGAACAGTTGGAATGTCGTTATACATTTACATCTGTGAAGAGAATATTAGGCAATCTTGTGTCAGTAGAACGAATGTACTGTAACATACGGACAATTAATCGTTCTTCTTATTCGAGATCTCTAGACGAGATGTTGTGCCAGGAGTATCAGTTGTTATTCATAAAATATGAATTTTTATATAATTCTCCCCTCTAGCACACAAATTACAAGTCCCGTGTTGTTTTATTTTTAGACTTTTTCTTAGTCAATCTTTTGTATCTCTTGTTAATAACCTTGAAAGAAATTGCATAAAGTCCACTAAGAAATGTTTTACATCTGAATCAAAGTGGTCCCGTCCCTAGTACAGTCAAACTCGTTATTAACCTACCGTTCCTAAGTCGTTTTACGGACCGTATATCATCCGTAAGTCATCTTACCAATGATTTGCTTCTTGACTTAATTTATTCATTATTATAGTGTCTTAATCTTTTTTTTAAGGGTATTGAGTTGATAGTAATTATATATATAAAACTATATCTAAAAAGGTCGAAAATGACGACGTTCCGGGAGTACTTTTGACTAAACATATTTTACTATCATTATCGATTCCAAATAACTGTTGGATAACTTTTGGATAAGTGATCTGATATGCTTGTGGATTGTCGTAATAGGGTAAATTATTTATATTTACGTACACAATCGCAATCCTAATCCCTGGAGAAAGTAAGAGTCTCTTCTTTATACTCTAAACTCTATACCTAAATTTCACAGTGAACTACAGGTTTAAACCAAAGACAAATTATAAGTCCCTGTTTGGATACACACGTTCTCTAGATGACATATTTCAAATTTTCACATCATTCCTTTTGTAATTAAATCGTCGAATGTCAGCTAACTTTGTCATACAGTAGTAGAAAGGATGAATGAAGAACTTTTTAAAGTGTACGTTAACTTGTATCACACATTTTGTATTTATAAAACAAAATAAGGAAAGAGAAAGTTTTGTTTAATACATTGTCTACCTGTCATAGCGAAAACAAACAGAATCTTTTCTTAACTTCGTGTCTTTCCACTCCATCGAACCGGTTCTATAGGTCATCCGATTTCTCTCTAAATAAAAGTCTTAAGTAGAGAGGAATTAGAGATTTGATGATGAAAACGATGTACCGTAGAGTTTTTTTTCAATTACTACTAGTGTCATTTTCACTCGGAACTTTTTCCGTTTCTTGGTAGGTGCAATTTTGACAATGTGATCGGACGTCAGTGCCGTCGCAACAATTCTAAAAGTTTGTAGTTAATCAGGAGTTTACAACTCGATTGTTTCCTTTCGTTTGTTACGAGAGTGTTTACATTGACACAGTTGAAAAATTTTAGTCCTACTCAACCGTTTGTGCAATTAGGTGTGACACGTTTCCATGAACTTTCTCTGCCGCACCCGTGACCGTCTCTTCGGCTTCGTTTAGACCTGTGTCTTTTTCTGTTTGGCGTCGATATCAATCCCCTTTCACTCCTTGGCAATGAACGTTCAAACAATCTGCTAAATACTGGCTGTGAGGATGTAAAGTTAGTCAGTCACAAGTCAAGACGCATGAAGGAAACGTCCATGTGACATAAACCGTGACACCAACGACAAAAAGTCAGCGATTCGACACAGACTGAGAAACACTGGGGTGCCTGACGTCGTGAGGTCCGAAGGGACAGGAAGTGATAGAGGACCTTAAACAAGTTTGAGTACAGGTGACGCAGTCACTACGGTAGGTTGGTAGAGTAGGAGACAGCGGGCGAAGAGGAGAACGGGAGTTAGAAAGGGTCGTAGTCCCAGAAAAGGTCACTCAGTCGAGAAGTGGAGTTCATCGGTTTCATGATCTCGAAGTCGTAATACCCTAGATATTTCTTCATCTTCAGAGACGGAAAATCTGTGAATCTTTAATAATTGTACATGAAGAAATGGTTGAGTTCATTTTAGTCCCTTGCCTATTTTTACTCTTTTGTATCTACGCACAACAATGTCTCCAAATACCTTGTATATATGAGAAACATTCCGAGTTTGTTCTCCTCTCCCAACCCTTTGTCTGTTATTTAAGTCATATTTTAGTGCGTACAACGTCAAAGGGTCTTTTGTTGTTTTAAGACATTTCGTTAATCACTTTCACTTTCACTTCAGCGAGTCAGTACAGGATGAGAAACGCTGGGGTACCTGACGTCGGATGGTCCGAAGAGTCAGGTACCCTAAAAGGTCCGTTCTCATGACCTCACCCGACGGTAAAGGAAGAGACATTTCGTTAATTGGAAGTCAATTTATTCATTTATTTGTATGTCCGGTTACACTGAGTGTGGGTCCCGAATACATCTCCTCATTCGCCTCCGATCTAACCGTCTCTTTCCAACTCCGGTCTGATGTGTTGCGAAACCTAGGGTCTAATCTAAACTTGAATTAAACAGTCCTTTAACACTCGAATCAAACTTGGTTCTTAATTATATTAGTTTCGACACAAAGTCTCACCAAAGTCCACTTTGCACGTTTTGTATAACACACGTTTTTGTTGTCTTCGTCTCTTTTGACACGTCGATGTACAGGTAACTATCTACTTACCTATTTCTTCGACACTATGTATGTGGGTTACCTTATAATACGTCGGTATTTTTCCTTTCTTAGACTCAGTCAAAATCATTCCCCCTACTTGGATGTCGGACATCGTGTCTCACTTCAGCCAGTCTTTCTCTTCTCGTTTACAGTATATAATTACGTATACATACCTTAGATCTTTTTATCATGACTACTTAGATAAAGGTCTCTCTCTCACCTGAACGCCTGCATCGCTCCCTTCCTCTCTCACCCTGTATGACTCTTTCATCGTAACTGCCTATATATGTGTGATAGTGCACATTTTATCCAATGATCGCACTTCGACGACACATCGTGTCCGTGGAGGCAGACGGCGAGACATTGTTGCATCTCCCACCCTCACCACCCCCCTCTCTTCAGTTTCTTCCTTCCCTGTATGTATATTAGTACTGACTAAGAGTGACTGCATACCGTCTCGGGTGGTGTCGTCACATTTCGTTAATGGACGGTTATTTTTATTTTTAATCTTCTTTTTACACGTCTTGTCACAGAGCACTATAATTTTTTTTTTTTTTACTGGTTTGTTCTACTCCTCACGCCTTTTTTCTCTTTCGTCGTAATTTCCTTTCTGGACAACTCTAACCGCCGACTAGTGTTTCTTTTGTTTCCTCGTCCACCGCAGATTTGTCGTTTGAAACTTCGGACCTACCACGTCTCCTTTGTCACTGTAACGACGTTGTCCCTGTCGGGCTCCCTAGCGTCCTCCCTCATAGGGCTCTCTTTCTCGACTCGCGACCACTTCTCGAGTTCCTGGTCGTGTGGAGACGTGACCTGTACCTCCCGACCTCGGTACCTCTGCCTCCGGACTTCCGCCCAGTTCCGGACTTCGACCTCTGAAATCTCGTAGCTAATCTCACACACCCAAAGGGCCCACCACGACGACCATTTCTTGGGTGGACGGTTACGTCCTCTGCATTCTCTTCACTCACACTAGGGACCCAGCCCTTCTAGGGGACCTCCTCCCGGATGGTTGGGTGACATCATAAGAACGGATCTCTTAGGGTATCTGCCTCCTCGGACTGGTCGATGTCAGGTACCCCAGGGTGTCCCAACCTGTACTACTTCACTGACTCGTACGAGATTCATTCTAGAGGTTCTTCCCCTTCTTAGTCGTCACCTGACTCTCAAACAGGAGTACAATAGGGAAGGAACCCTCGTTCCCTTTTTCTCTGTCACCCCCTCTTCACAAATGTTTCCATTTCTCCTGGGCCTGTCATCTGACGCTAAATCGTATTTTCTTTCTTTCACTTCAGCGAGTCAGCACAGGGTGAGAAACGTTGGGGTACGTGACAACGGATAGTCCGAGAAAACAGGTACCCCAAAAGATCCGTTTTTATGGCCTCACTCAACGGTAAAGGAAGTACCCTACTCTTTTAAGACTCGGTCAGTTTCTCGTACCCTGGACCTCGTTCTGTTTACCTAACGGGTCGGCCTTTGCTTCACCACTAGAATGTCTACCGTAAAGACGTCCTACTACCACTGTTCTCGACTTCTAGTTCGCATTCTGTCTCTCGTTTCTTACCTCCGGTTCACCCTTTATAGTGGTTCATGAGTCTTTCCGTGTCTTGTCATGACTCTTGTCACACACACACACAGACACACACAGATACAGACACACACACATAGACACACACAGACACACACAGACACAGACACACACAGATACAGACACATAGACACACAGACACACACACACACACACACAGTCCCCCATAGAAGGTACCAACTTTTTTCTTACTGTAGTCCACAATATGTCCTGAAGGAGACTCAGGTAAAATTCGCTCAACGGTTCGACCTCCACAAGTGTGTCGGTTCCCTCCTTCTCTTACTCTCGCGGGGGGTGGGACCGGGGGTCAAGGATTCGTCCTAAAACCTTCTCTTACCAACTCCTTCGAGAAGGTACAGAGAACTTGAGGAACCTCTCTGTCTCTAGGTTTCTCCTAAAGAAGTCACAACCTCGCGGCACCGTGTGGAGGGGCGAGGAGGAGCACTCTTTGGACTTAACCTAGGGTCCTGGGCACTGAGACCTGCTCGATCCTCCTGACCGGCAGGAGCGGTAGCTCCCGTCTGGGTCCCACTGAGCTCGAGGGTCCGCGGAGGTCCGTCCCTACGCACTCACGAGGTCTGGTCCATCCGCGGTTCGTCCTACCTCTTAGTCGGAACCGGACAAGGACATTCGGAGGACCGTCTTCTCCTCTGAGGCCGTCTTGTCTCACCCCTGGTAACACCAGGTCCCGGACCCTCCTCTGGTGGAGGTCCGTCCTTCTCCGTACACGAGGCACGGTCACATTGACGTCCTCCCCTTCGGATGCTTTCGTAGTGGACCTCTCTTCCTACTCGCACTGGGTCCCGCCTCTGGTCCCTCTTGGCCGTCTCTACCCGGTGTGGACGACGTGGGGGAAAGGACTTAAAGGTGAGACGGTCCCTTGATTCATCAACAACGAGTCAGTACAGGTCGAGACACACTGGGTTACCTGACCATCGGGCGATCCGAGGAGACAGGCACCCTAAGAGGTCCGTTCTCAGGACCTCACCCAACGGTGTGGGAGGAGGTCCCGTAGAAGGACTGGGTCCCTATCTTGGGTGTGGAGACCGAACCGTCCACCTAAGAGCTGATGACTCGGTGGCCCTTTCGGGTCCCTGAATTCACCGTCGACGGTTCCCCTCCTCGGTTCGTTCCTCCACAGTCAGTGGTGAAGGACCCTGTGTTCGCAGGTTGACTTGGTGTGGACTGGACCCTCTTCAGGTTGTCACTCGATTACGTTGACAAATCTCGGTATTAATGGGGTCATACAACACACATACGAAAAATTTACCAGACAAAAGTATCGTTTTCCTTGCAATAGTGGACTCTCGCTAGTTTGTAGTACTGTAATAGGTGTAGAGTCCGTTCCTCTGGTGTGGTGGGGGCGGTGCACATTGGTTGTCGTCCGTCTCACCTCCATTCAAAATCAGTACTCAAATACGTATTCGCACTGTGTCCAACGTATAATATCATTACACGAAATGGTACAACTTTGAGGACTTTTTACGACGTTACTTCTTCACACAAATGAAGTAATTAGGAGTACAAAGGGTTTACATAAATAGGTTCCCCATAAAAAAAGTCTCTTCAGTCTAATTGTAGGGGTATTAGATTATAAAGTAACTTGTCTCAAAATTTTAATAGTAAGATCTGTAAATCGTATAATGTCTTAGAGATGGAGGTTTTAGAAAAACCTTATAGAGTAACAAATTACCGAGTAAGATTTCTTACTCGACATGTCACAATAAGGAAATAAATGTTTAGCAGCACTGTTGGATTAACAATGTCATGAAATGAAGTGTCAAGAGATTGATTGGAGTAGCTCTTTAATTAGTGGGATATATTCACTTAAAAGTACTATTAACCTCGAGTCAGGATATGTAAAATTGTAAATTTTACAGTTCGATAATTTTTATTTTGGAGGCTTTTGTTAAATCGGTAGAATAATGAGCCCCACCCACAATATTTGTCCTTTCAGTGTGTCTCAGTAATGAGTAACCCATCTCCCAGATCCGGGAACCTCTGACATACCCACCCCCGTGGTCCAAGGGGGGCCCTACCACTGAAAACTACCGAACCCACGGACAACATTTAACGGAAGACAACGGAGAGAATGTTACGTAACAGTCGACAGTCAGTATCAACCGTCCGAGACTCACTCTCGAGATTCTCGGACCGGAAACATTTTTCGAAAAGAAAAGCCCAGGGGGTTCTTGGAATGGTCAACTTCACAACTAAAACAAAATAGGAAAAGGCCTAAGTTAGAAAATTTTACAGTCCTCCACCCTAAAGTACTACTTTGTCATAAAGGACTCAGGAGTCCCGACGACGGATGTCACTCGTTGAACACGTTTCGTTTGTCCTGGTTCCCACTCGCACCGATTTTAGATCACCCCCCCGGTCCGTACGTCAATACTCGGACGCCCTGAAACGGCCGGTTCGATACGTGGGGGTCCGGACGGGATGGTCTCGTCCATGGAACTGATTTCACGGGTCCTCATGGGACGTCCGTCCCCGTGATATCCGACGTCCCGACCAGTGGGGGTGTCGGGACCACGAAGTCGGACGTACTCCACGGTGAGCGGAAGTCCGCAAACTCGAAAGAGAAGGTCGTAGGAAGTTTATTAGGCGGGTTAAGACAGGAAGCCGGTTCGGAGAAAATTAGTGGTTTGTTCTAAAGGAAATAACCATTGCCACGTGGTAAAAGCTTTATAGTGACTATTTAATCTTGACTTTGTATGAGTGGGTGTTTTGAGTAAGGGGAACAAGGAGACGAGAGTCGGATGTGTTCGACTCTGGGTGTTTACCTATTTTGATTCAGTTGGATTATGACGTGACCGGGTCAGTAGTGAGTAATGACTGGGGTCTGGGGATTTATAGGGTTTTATATATAGATACTTCGATTAGGTTAGACAGGCCTAGCACAACCCTTCCTTTCTGCCCTTGGTCCCTTTCACAATACGTGTAAATTTTAGTTTATCTTTTTTTATTTAGTCGGTAAACGGTGTCCATCCACCGTGACTCCTCGCACTCTCGTCCGTCCTCTATTGTCTTTTATATACACAACCAGAGACGGGGGTCAAGAAACGTGTCTCGAGGATTTTCGGAACATTCGAGGTTTACTATTTCCGTGGTCCTCGTAGAAAATAAAATTACACCGTTGAGACCGGCCCGAGGGCCTACCGAGAACCGACAGCTGACGAGTGGTCTTGTTGGGTCGGTACCAGCAACAACAAGGCACCGATTCAGCACAGGCTGAGAAAAGCTGGGGTACCTAACGTCGTACGGTCAGGGGGGACAGGAAGTGTAGAGGACCTCAAACTCGTTTGAGTACAGGTAACTCAGTGACTACGATAGATTGGTAGCCGAAGTCGAAGTCGTAGTCTCCCACTATATATGAAGGGTAAAAAACAAATGACAGGACCTTATGAATTATTGGTGGAAGTAAAGTGAGAGTTTTACAGAGTTAAACCCCTTACTTAACATGTCAGTTGTGTATGGTCAAAGGAAGTTCAGACCATTCGTACCGAAATGGATTCGTAGATTAGACGAAGTATCAAGACAACCGTTTCGAGTCCCAAAGAGTTACGTCGTGATAACTATGACCCCGGTCTACTAAGAGCCCCCGTCCCCGCGAAGGGACACGTGTCGTCCTAGTCGCGGGACTGGCGATGGGTGATCTATCTACGGACCTCGCGAGTGGGAGTTAATGCTGTTGACTTTTACGGAGTTTGCAACAGTTTACACGGGACGTCTGGTTTTGCTGAGGATCGACTCTTGGTGACCACGTCGACTTCAGGGTCTCTTTTATATCATCTCTGACGAGTGATGACAGGTTGAACGAAAATGTTAGGTACTAATTGATAAAGTCGTTTATTGACCCACTATGGAGATTTTAGTAACTAGTAAACTCTATCAAGGTACATTTAGATGGGCTACCAAGAACGAAACCTTCTTTTTAAGTTTAAGATTGGGGAAAACAAGACAAGGAACAAGAGTCCCGACAAAGAGAGTTAATTTTGACTTGGTGTAAAAGGAGTAGTTAGTCTTTCTGTCACCTCCGGCGGAGTCTTAAGGAGAAAGTAACGACGGAAGGACTCTTCCGTTTACTAAGAGGATATTAGACATTGAGGAGACCGGTAAATAAGACTAGTTTCAACTCGTTTTAACCTCGAAATTTCCCTGACTTACTTTTTGGGTCCTGGCTCTCGTTTATACTTACAAGTTGGTGGAAACCGTCGAGTCTGTCGTTTAGACGGACGTTGCACCCTCTGGACCCAAGCTATGGGCCCAATTCTTCTAGGGGACCTCCTCCCGTACCGTTGGGTGAGGTCATAAGAACGGACCTCTTAGGGGTACCTGTCTCCTCGGACCACCGGTGTTTCTTAACCTGTGCTGACTCGTCGATTCGTATCGTGTTGTTAAAACCCCATAATTTATGTCACTATCCCTTTAAAATGACTCGATATAAGTCAGTTAATTTGTGTTGTGTCCATGTGTGTGTATTCTTTCTTGTCCTTTATTTCGTCCCAACCTTTCTTCCATTAGGTAAATTGCTTCATTTGACCTTAAGATGTTGTCCATTCTTTTGTCTGACAGTCCGTGTCAGTCCACAGAAGGATTGAGTATCTGTCTCGGTAGTAGTCTTTCCGGACACTACCTTCTAAATGGGACCGAACATTTACTCCGTTCTAATGATTCATTACATTAAAGGACCTATTCCACATTCATTCATTAATAGAGTAGTTCCTTAAGACGAAGACCACCCGTTAATTTCCCCTTTTTTTTCTTTGTCTCGGAAAGGACAGAGTCTTTGAAGACGACCCTATGGTTTCCGATAATGGTCGAACGACATCTTACACAGGTGAACCCAATTTTGATGTTCAGACGTCTCTCTTTTTGTTGACAATGGTGGATCGAAGACTTCCCGATTAGAACACTGATGCATTTGAGTAGATCGAGAGTCATGTAGTCGCGTTCGAAGGAGATTCGAAAGGGTGCAGTCCTGTAGATGTTCCGTATGAACTACACCCTGTCTGAGACCATCTCTTGCATCCAAAATCCGCTACTTTAAACTTCGACTGTTACAATTATTTTATGAAGACGGTTAACCTATTCTGAGACTCTGGTAAACTAACGGTGGACCCTTGAGTCAAACCCACGTCGTGGGTTGGTTTGAGGTTTAATAATGACTCGCCATAAAATTAGACTCTTATATTTTCCTTTCATATCAACTATATTCTCTCCCCCTTTTTTTACTTCTCTTCTAACTCTTGGGTCTACCAGTGTCTGTAGGTGTTCCAGAAACTCCTCATTGTCGTCCTTTTTGCTCTGTCCCGTGGGTCTTTGAGTAGTTTAGAACAACCTTACAAAGGTTTTGAAAAGAACCTTTGATAACTTAATGAGATTTCTCAATTATGTAGAAGATCTTAAAAGGTATGGAATTCGTTTTGAATGAAAGAGGCATTCTACATCAGATTTAATTATATAGTGGATGATTGTTAACGAGTACGATTTCGTATCCCATTCGAATGGTTCACCCACCGTAAAGAACTAAATTTTAATTCTGTGACGACTTTTATGTTATTTTAGTCAAATGTGTCTTGTAACAAATTGAAATTTAAACACGATATTTAATTTAAAGTCATCGAACCTTATTTTGTCATTTTTACTTGGTTTTTAAACAGCTTTTCTTTTTACCATAAAAGGGGACACTGTAAAGGGGACTTCTGTAAGTAAACAGAAGTGAAAAATTTACTCTAATTTTCCTTACTACGATTTCGACTTCGAGGTCATGAAACCGGTGGAGTACGCTTCTCGACTGAGTAACCTTTTCTGAGACTACGACCCTCCCTAACCCTCGTCCTCCTCTTCCCCTGCTGGCTCCTACTCTACCGACCTACCGTAGTGACCGAGTTACCTACACTCAGAGTCACTTGAGGCCCTCGACCACTACCTGTCCCTCCGAACCGCACGACGCTAAGTACCCCAGCGTTTCTCAGCCTGTGCTGACTCGCTGACTTGACTTGACTTGTAGAAAGATGGATTTGACTCACCCAAACAAAGTTTAAGTAAAGGACCATATATTCCTTTTCCCTCCCGACCGAACGTATCATTAACCGTATTATCTTTGTCATTCTAATAACGTTTTAATTCACAACCGACCGAATTTGACTGTAAGAAGACTACTGTCACCGTAGTCTCATTTATCACCACTTATATATGTTAAATGAATAATCTTTTTCTTTGGGTGGAGGTCTTCTTTTGAGTAATGTGGGTTCCTATTTGGAAGTCTTACTATAAAAAGACCTTCATCTAAGAAAGCTATCAATAATCTGTGTCTACTAACTAAAGACGTCAGATGACTACCAAACCTACCGTAGGACCAAAAAAGACGAAGGAAAAGTACATGTACATGTAAAGATTACTTATTTCAGGTGCTGATGAATAGAACACTGTTTACACATAAGAAAGGTAGAGATGAAAGTCAAAAGTGTTAACGAAGGTGGTCGGGGGCTCGACGTCGTTCTTTATTTCCTACGACTGTTCCAACGGCCACATGTCACAAAGACACCTCTGGTTGAAACCAGAGGAAGGAAGAGAAGACGGGTCGAGAAGTTCGACTCAATTGTCCTCCGGACAGGACCCGAAAGGGCTGTCAAATCGACCATTTCTTAGGCGGACGTTACGTCCTCTGGGAGTAAACTAAAGAGTCAGCCCTTCGAGGGGACCTCCTCCCTATCCAATGGGTGGGGTCCATAAGAACCCGAAAGGACCCCCGAGTCAGTCATTTCTTAGGTGGACGTTACGTCCTCTGGACTCAAGTTAGGGACCCAACCCTTCTAGGGGACCTCTTCTCGTGTCGTTGGGTGAGGTCATAAGAACGACCCTCTTGAGGGTATCTGTCTCCTCGGACCGCCCGATGTGAGGTACCCCAACTTTTCTCAGTCTGTGCTGATTCGGGTCCCGTGTCGTGTCAGGACGAGATCGAGGAGTCTCTCAAAACGGATGACGACCCCCACGTCGGCCCTGGAGCCGGGGACGTACCCCGTCCCCACGATTAGGTAGCGAGGATCTGGGCGGGGTCCCCCCGTCGGCCTTCATCCCGTCTGTACCTAGGGTGAACGAAGAGGGGTGGGCTAACGGACCAGACGACTGAAAAAAGAAGTACGGGAGTGTGTCGAGTCAATGAAACGAGGGAAGAATCCAGATTTATGACCGGACGGGTGAAGCCTGGGATTGTCGAACGGGTAGTGAACGGTTTAGGGACAAAGTTACCGGTAGAGGACAGGAGGATATAGAAGTCAGACTCCTGACCCTCGTATACACCTCTTACACTGTCCCGTACCACCGTGAGACTACTGAGGTCCTTCGAGACTCACTGTCGACAGAGGCACTTAATAAATAAGGCGGATCGACTACGGTGCCTAGTGCAGTCTCTCTGGGGTGAGCTTGTGCCCTCTCTACATGAGAACCAAAACAATTGACTTACATCCTACTGTACTTTTAAAGTCCTAATCAATTTGTCGAAACCCTGTTTAGCGCTCCTACATTTCGATTATTCTTGTTTATGTGTCACAATCTCACGATAGGTGAGACGAGGGCCAACAAGAAGTCCCCCCTAGAGACACGGACGACATTGATATCTCTACATCTGAATGGACCCCTACGTAACAAGACGTCCGTTAAAATTACAAGAGGTTTGTCTTGCACTAGACTTTTTCAATCTTTGGTCAGAGAAGTAAGTCGGCGAGGAAAATATTTACAACGAAGGTTCCGTGTTTCTCTAGTAGGACTTAAGAACTCTTGTAAGATCGCGGGGGAGGGGGTGGGTGGTGAGAGGTCCATTCTACCTTTCGTACTGTCTGGGTTTCGGCTGTGAAAAAAAAGAGAGATGCGAGGGATCAGAATCAGTGTATTTTACCAAAAAAAGAAATTTAGGCCTTGACTACTAGTGTGTTATTTGTTGAGTCAACCACCGAGTCTCCAATTTCGTAGACGGACGTTACACCCTCTGGACCCAAACTAGGGACCCAACCCTTCTAGGGGACCTCTTCCTTTACCGTTGGGTGAGGTCATAAGAACGGACCTCTTAGGGTACCTGCCTCCTCGAACCACCCGATGTCCGGTGTCCAAACGTTTCTCAACCTGTACTGACTTGCTGAAGTGCAGTGAAGTGATCCCTAATACATTGTTGTTACATAGGACGAACTCCTGTCAAAGAGGAAGGACTTTTGGAAGATTGATTAGGACTATAAAATCTCACGTTTAATACCCTCACCCAGACCATCCTAGGAAGACAACAATTCAAGATTAGGACAATAGGATTTTACATTTAACATCCACACCCAGACCATTTTAAAAGTGTTTGAACTCTGGAAGAAAACTACATGACATTATTGATTGATTGAATTTTCCATATAGTAAAGGAACGGTTTCTGATCCCTCACCCGTGAGAGGTGGGGGAAGACTACAGAGACAGTCTTCGAAAGAGACAAGGAAACGTGACATCATTTTGAAGACGGTGTGTTCCTTTTTTTTTCGGTCATGTACCCACAGACCAGAGTGGACGGACAGGTCTAAGTCGGGTCGGGACTAGTTGCGTGTGTCGGTGACGTCTGTCACGGGTGTCGGGGACTCCCGTGACTGGAGGAGAAACAGTCGTTCTAGAGGGTGGAGATGGATCTGTGTCAGTGTCCGATTAGATCGTAGGCTAGGAAATAATTTTTTTTTTACAGGGACTGGTGTCGGGGTCTCGAGGTCAGAGGTAGTCGATTTTAGTAGAAAAAAAAAAAAAACGTTGAATTTCTGTGGAGAGAGTGCCGTATATATGGGAGGGGAATAGTTACATATAAACGAAACCCAAGTAGTGAGAGTCCCTTCGGGACCCAAGTAGTGATCCAAGTAGTGAGAGTCCCTTCGGGAGGGGGGTGTGTCGAGAAACGTCCATTTTGAGAAGACGGAAGTATTGGGAGTCGGGATTTTGTCGAGCGGTCTGGAAGATCGAAGAGGGTGTTTACAAACGAGATACTTACTTGTCTACTTCCCTTCTTTGGACCTACTATCTTCCGATCTCCTTTTCGTGACTTGTAGAAGACGTCCGCTCCTCATATGAAATATCGATTTCGTCAATTACGGACTAAGGTCTGCCGACCAAACACTGTCCCCGGTCCTGATTCTCGGAGGAAGACTACGGTCACCATAAAGAGTGTGTGGGGTCACGAAATACAGACGGGACTTTGTTTGTTTGTTTTTTCGTAGTCCTTGTGAAAAAAGAGACGTTTCATACTTCAGATTGACCACGGAAGTATCACCAAGACTCACCGCGCTCGACGGGCGACGGAAAGGGTGTTCCAATTGAGACGGGCTTTCGAAAAGTTCCCGAGACATTGACCGTCTAAACCATTCTGCCTCCCGTAGTGGTCTCTTCGGGAAGCGCAAATTACGTCTCTCGCTCTTCCCTCCCTCACTCCCTTCCGCCTTTTTCTCTTTTCCCTCCTCTTTCTCTTCCACCTACTTCGTCTTTCTTCACTTGTTCTCTCCTCCCGTCTCCTCCTTAGTCCTCTCCTCTCCTTGCCCCTCCACTCTTATTAAAATTCGTTTTTAAAAATTTCTGTGGTCAACTTCGGATTAATGGAACACATATGCATTTACTATGAGTTGAGGAGTCGACAAATATAGCAGTCATTTTTGAGTTAGAGTTCATGTTTATGTGACCCAGGGGGTACTGACACCATCGGGATCGTGTGAAAGACCTTTGATCCTTCAAACAAAAGTGTGGGTTACTTCGGACTCGGTCGCTTCTCGTTTCGCTATGAGACGCCCACGCCACCACCGGCGCACGGTCAGACGTCCGACAGACCTCGATGACGCGTAAACGAAAGACCTGTCAAGGTTCCCCTCCTAGGCTCATGACGAGACATAAGTAAAGGAGACGTTCGGACGTCTGCGAAGAGAAGAGGTTAAGTGGTGTTGTATGACTTCTATTGGTACAAAAGGGGAGGTAGTGTCTTGACCACAGGTAACGGGGTTTTCACGGTTCTTTATCTTACCTACGGTCCGAACTGTCCTTTTGTCGACCGGTAGAAGATTCGGTAAGACATTTCTCCAGCCTAGGATGTGTCGGGGAACGTCACAGGGTTCCGGTCGGACAGGAAAGAGTAGAGGACCCCAATCTGTACCCTGGGGAGACGAAGGCCCCAAGGGACGGGACACGGGGTACAGACTTACGGTGAAGAGAGTGGAGCACCGAGTCGTTTCTTCAATGAAGGGGTCCTTCGGGAAGGATTGAGGACGTCTCTTCTCTCGTCGGGGAGGACCCCGAGGGACATTCAAAGGGACAGAGAGAGGTCATGTGACGGGACTTCGTAAGTATCCTCTGTGAATTTCATAGGCCTCGCCCCGCCCCCTTACCTATTAAATCTGACGAAATCTTTATTTTACGTACATTAAAATCACACCCGAAGGGACTACTGAGTCTGGTATTTATTACACAGACGTTAAGTCCTCTGGTCCCAAGCTAAGGACCCAGTCCTTCTAGGGGACCTCTTTCTTTACCGATGCGGGAGGTCATCAGAGAGGGAATCTGGTCGTAGATCCCTTTTGCCTTTCCCGACTCCCATGGACCATTCTAGGCAGTCCCGACAGGATGAAGTTGATTCGTGGTTCTTGTTTCGCCTTCAAGATATTCTCCGTTAATGTCCTAAAACTCATTGTAAATTCCTCGTAATGGGAATCGAAGAACCGACCATATTGTTCAAAATTTAGTCGGAACCGACGTCCAACATCTCTTTTTAGAAACGTTATACATTTGGTTAGTGACACGAGAGTCAATATTTCTTTACTCTTTTTTTGTTTTCATTTACTTTTGGTTATACTTACATCGTAGAAATCTCTTATTATTTAATCGACCTTGGTCGTTAGCTTATCGTCAAGGGTTCTACAGTGATACATTAATATCGAGTAGTCTCATACAGAACGTATAAGGTTTTATTGGACAATGGGATGGGGGAAAGAAGGTTTGACCCTTTCATTTCTACTGTCGTCCGCAGCTTTTATTACTGATTTACCAAGGGTTGATTGTTCCCACCGATAGTCGAAACCTTCAGGTTTTAAAAGGTATTTATGTGGTACGTCTTTCTTTAGACTTTCACATAAGGATCTTAAACTTAATGGGAATCAGATAAAGTCCCTAAAAGTATTGTGAAATCTCTATTTTACTAAAAGAAACGAACTTAAAGTTTATTTCCCTTCTAATAATGGTATGTTTACCTCCGATTGGTTGTCCAACCCGACCCGACCCATCTACCTCCTTAGAAAGACGAGTATCAGAGACTCTAGAGTAGTAGGTTCTACTGAGTGTCTACTGTACTTGCCGAAGTAATCTCGCACCATGGTCCTCGACCCCCGCCCCCAACCACAGAATCGAGTCAAGACACCCCAAGCCGACGTATTTTTGTCACCCGAGTGTGTAAGTCGGGTATAGTCGACACACACGATTCAGCGAAGTCAGTACAGACTGATACTGGGGTACCTGACATCGGGCGGTCCGAGGAGACAGGTACCCTAAGAGGTCCGTTCTTATGACTTCACTCGGCGGTACGGGAGGAGGTCCCTTATAAGGGTTGGGTCCCTAGTTTTTCTACAGAGAATGAAGAGGACGTAACCGTCCGTCTGAGAAATGGTGATCGTGGTGGACCCTTCGGGTCCTAGTCATGACGTCATAGTCGTGTCATGGTCGACGACGACGACGACGACGATTCAGCGAAGTCAGTACAGGCTGAGACACGGTGGGGAATCTACCGTCGGGTGGTCCGAGGCGGCAGGGACCCTAAGAGGTCTGTTCGTGTGACCTCACCCAACGGTAAAGGAAGAGGTTACGTACTTTCACTTTTCACTTTCACTTCAGCGAGTCAGTACGGGCTGAGACTCGCTGGGGTACCTGACGTCGGATGGTCCGAGGTAGGTACCCTAAAAGGTCCGTTCTCATGACCTCACCCCACGGTAACGGAAGAGGCTGATAGTCGACTCCTGACCCATTTAAAGTGACCTGTTTCCCTAAACTTATAATGTTTCGTCTCCGACTAGAAGTCATACTGCATCAACTCCTCTTGACGGGAAGTACCTATCACGTTATTTATTGGACGTGACAAAAATTATGAAATTTACGAGTTTTGTGAAATTCCAAGTATGTAGTCTTTATTTGTAAAATTTACTTTATGAATCCGATTTACTAGATTTTGAAAAGTCTTCGTCATTGAATGGTAGATTTCACCTTTGTTTTGAAGTTTTACCGATAAAAGATGGTTAATAACGAACTTAGAGGGAACGTTCATTACTTCCCGTTTTTCAAAATGAAACATAAGGTCCAAGTAAGACAGGGGCACTCCTCGATATTAATCCCCTTTACCACGATGTTAGTTAGGGGTAACGACTCTAAGAAAGTCGTAATGAATAAGGATTTATCCGTCAACAAATAAATTCCACCAGAAAGATTTTAAGGATCGTTTCGCATGAACCCGGTAAAAAAATATATTTGTATCTTCCGTTACCGTGGGATGGGGTCATGAGAACGCACCTTTTAGGGTACCTGCCTCCTCGGATCATCCGACGTCAGGTACCCCAGCGATTCTCAGCCTGTGTTGACTCGCTGAAGTGAAAGTACGTGACCTCTTCCTTTACCGCTGGGTGAGGTCCCAAGAACGGCCCTATTAGGGCACCTGTCTCCTAGGACTTCCTGATATCAGGTATCTCAACGTGTGTATCGGTTAGTGTCGGTTTCAAATCGTTTAGTATCGGTTTTGGATCGTGAATGAATCTCCATCCGTATGCCATCCGTCACTTCTGTGTCTTCGTTGTGTAAAAGTGTACCATAAGTCTGAAAGATCCCCGGGGAGGTTTTATCAAGTAAAAATGGACATAAATTAACTGTAAAAGTAATGTATAGGAAGTAAAAAATTTTTTCTCCAAACTATTTACAAAAAAACCACAATTCCTTCCTTCTGGAAAGTAAAATTTCTATTCCTTTACATTGTATCCGTCACTTTTTAATGTACCATAATCCTAAAGTCTTATATTGTTTTTAAGGCAGGGTTCATAATTCCCAAATATATGATAGTACATAAGAAGTGAGAAGTTTTTTGTAGTCTTTATGAGTGTCACCTCTATTATAGACAACACGTACTTATAATCTCAAATACTCTAATTATTTACGGTTATGAGAGTAAAATACGGTTGAAAATAATTTAGTGTATGGATTGTCGAACAAAACATGAAATAGTCATAACTATCAAATCTAGGTTATACAAAAGTACCTGGGACCTTATTATAAGACAAAAATCTATGATTCATAATCATTTCTATTTTTATAAAGATCGTGTCGTGAAGTCCTGTATTTCAACGGAAATTAAGTACTTGATAATAATTTTAAGTCTAGAATAAAAAATTTTTTCGTCGGATCTTCCTTTCAGTCTTATTTGGGAGAATGTGTCACATTACTGAATTTGAGACCGTGTTCCGAGACAAAATCCATTATCGTCTTTCAGGTTCTTAGTCTTTTCCATTAAACCAGTTAATTCTCAAGGAGAACAGGTGTCCTAAAGGGTCCGTGTTTATGACCCCACCCAACGGTAAAGGAGGAGGTCCCCTAGAAGGGATGGGTCGTAGCCTTGGGTCCAGAGGACGTAACCGTCTTCCTGAAAAATGGTGATGGTGGTGGACCCTTCGGGTAATTCTGGTCTTGGGTAGTCTTCGGATTTGAGTCGTAAAGGTTTAGACTGTACTAGTCTTAGTGGTCCACCCCTACCCGTCCCATTATTTTTCTATAGACCTCCACCGTAGGAAGATGTCTCTGTAAAAAAGTCGATGAGACCCCATCAGGGTCGTTAGACCTAAAAAAAAAAATTCTCGAGGGATACATGAAGACTCCATATCGACCAAACCCCTGTGTTCAAACTACCTCATTCTATCTCAAACATAGTATCGAGATGGTAAATGGTAAGAACCCTGTGACCTGTTAAATTCTGTCAGATTGAAAGTGCTGTCAGATTGGAAGTCTCTAGTTTGACGGTTGTAGACAACTGAGTAGTTTTTTCTTTTTCTCAAGGTTTTTTTATAGATGAAGACGAAGTAACTGATATGGTTTCGGAAACTGACACACCGAGTGTTGTTTGACACCTTTTAAGAATTTCTCTACCCTTATGGTCTGGTGGACTGGACGGAGAACTCTTTAGACATACGTCCAGTGTTTCGTTGTCAGTCTTGACCTGTACCTTGTTGTCTGACCAAGATTTAGTCCTTTCCTCATGTAGTTCCGACATATAACAGTGGGACGAATAAATTGAATATACGTCTCATGTAGTACACTTTACGACCCGACCTACTTCGTGTTCGACCTTAGTTCTAACGTTCTTTTTTATAGTTATTGAAGTCTATACGTCTACTGTGGTGGGAAAACCGTCTTTCGTTTCTTGATTTCTCGGAGAACTACTTCCACTTTCTCCTCTCAGTTTTTCGACCGAATTTTGAGTAGAAAGTCTTTGGATTCTAGTACCGTAGACCAGGGTAGTGAAGTACCGTTTATCTACCCCTTTGTCACCTTTGTCACTGTCTGAAATAAAACCCCCCCGAGGTTTTAGTGACTTCTACCAGTGACTTCGGTACTTTAATTTTCTGCGAATGAGGAACCTCCTTTTCAATACTCGTTGGATCTGTCGTATAATTTTTCGTCTCTATAATGAAACGGTTGTTTTCAAGTAGATCAGTTTCGATACCAAAAAGATCACCAGTATATACCTACACTCTCAACCTGACGTTTCTTTCGAGTCGTGGTTTCTTACCTACGAAAACTTGACACCACAACCTCTTCTGAGAACTCTCAGGGAACCTGACGTTCCTCTAGGTTGGTCAGGTAGAATTTCCTTTAGTCAGGACTTATAAGAAACCTTCCTGACTACAACTTCGACTTTGAGGTTTTGAAACCGGTGGACTACACTTCTTTACTGAGTGACCTTTTCTGGGACTACGACCCTTTCTAACTTCCGTCCTCCTCTTCCCCTACTGTCTCCTACTCTACCAACCCACCGTAGTGGTTGATTTACCTGTACTCAAACTCATTTGAGACCCTCAACCACTACCTGTCCCTCTGGACCGCACGACATCAAGTCCCCCAGCGTTTCTCAGTCTGTTTTGACTCGTTGACTTGACTTGACTTGGGAGTACTGTGAGTAGATATTTCCCCTCCTTTTCTATGGAAAGAAACCTCTCAGAATGAACCTAATGCATCCTATTACTCTACAACTCGTCACTGTGGTTGTGTTTTAGTAAGGACCCCACCCCCCCACCTATGTAACCCTCTAACCCTGACTATATGTGTGTGATGACATATCTCTTATCCATTGATTACTTCTGGATGATGTCTCCTGTCCTTTGTAGAGATATGAGACATTACTGTATATACCCTTTTCCCAGATTGTGTCTCACCTGTATACATATGCATAATGACTGAGTGAAACGACATATAGACTTTGATTGTGTTGTTGTAACAATTAGTTGATATGAGGTTGTTGCTAAACATTTTTTTTTAATTTCCCTTCACCAATATCACAAAGACGAGTCACCTGATAGGAGACTATCTACACCTTCATATAGTGTAGTACGAGTATCGGATTCCGAAAAAAAAATTTCTCCTTTTAAATAAATTAATTACTTATATAGACATAATTTATTTCTATCCTGACGGATAGAAGAGAAATTTTTTTTTTTTTAGGTACTAGTTTTTACCAAACATGAGTCGGTATTCTTTGTTATTTAAACGAAGTCAAGATCACTCCATCTACTTGGCTCTCGGACAATGTATCTCACTTCATACCTTAGACCTTTTTACCATGACTACTTGAATAAACGTCCCGTCGTTATCTCTACGTCTGTGTCTCTTTTCTGGACACCTGTGTCATCCCCTCCCTCTCCTTCTCTTCTTTTCTCTTTCATCGTAACTTTGTATATGTAATGGTATACATTTTGTCTATCGGTCACCCTTAAACAATTTACTGGTCCCTCGAGGTGTGCCACGAGACACTATTGGATCTCCCCACCCTACCTCACCCTCCACCTCCCCTTCAAGTTCTCCCCACTCTGTATACGTATGGATACCGACTAAGTACAACTAAATGCCGTCTTTGGTTGTGTTGTGACATTTCTTTAATAGGAGGTTAAATTTTTATTTAAATTTTTTTTATTGTTTTTTTTGGGTCAAACGTAGGAAAGGGGAGAAAGGGATTTTAATCATAGATGATTACTGTGACTCCGTATGAACGACAAGAGATTGAACCACTTCATTATAATACATCCAAAGGTAAATTTCGCACTTTCAACCGGTTTTTATTTACAGGAGGGGTAAAGTCGGCTAACTCGACATACCGGTGGTCCGGTAGACACAAACAAGATCCCCTTAAGGTCTCTGATATTTTTATGAATATATACAGTTCACTCAGGTTCCCGGAGGGTACCGTGGTAAGTCCGAAAGTCGTCTTTCTTCTTCCGAAGTTGACCTATCAAACTCTTCACCCAAATATCTCCTTAACATACATTCTCTGACCCGTCCCGTATATCTTTGACGTTCCCTATCGTTTTCCTGGGACTTGACTTCTACCCCCAGTCCCCCAAGGTTGGTGTGGACTCGGATTCCCCATTCGCCGTTCACTAATAAGTTCGGACCCTCGGTCTCTTTGAGGGGAGTGTCCTCGACACTTGAAACCAGTTCTCTGTGTCGGTCGGGTATCACTGGGAAGTCTACTGTCATACTCCTTCTTCAGGGGTTGGAGTGAAGGACGATCAACGAACGATTACGAGGGGTGACCAGTTTCCAGTTCTAGTCGGAAGACCCACCCTACCCCTTTTCAACTCTCCTCTGACCTCAATCAAGTTGACCTTAAAAGGTGAGTGGGTTTTCCTACTTTTTCTTATGTCAGTTGACTTTTATCTAGTCTTCCCTTGAGTACTTTTGTTATTTACATTTACCTTGTTTTAGTTAAAAATTTTCTCTTTTTGTGACGTCTTTGGATGTGTTGTAACATTTTGTTAATAGGAGGGTAAATTGATTTACTTTTCCCTCTTTTTACAACGTTATTTCTTTTTAACTTTCACTACATTCACAGGTGCGATACTCGTGTTTGAGACACGTGGGACTCCTGTCTTCAGACCAGACACGACAAATGACGTCGGGGTAGTCGGTTACATCCAGTCCCGTAACGTCCTCGGTTGTGATTGCTGAGTAAGGAGTTCCCGACCACCTCATTAAGTGTTGTTGGGTACGTTGCCATATTACACGTTGACACTTTTTGTCATTTTTTTTTTTTTTTTTCTTCTAACTTTTTACCGTTTACCCTTCTAAACGTACTAATTCACTTTTCTCTTGTGATGTCTTATTTCTAGAGTAAACAGACTTTTGTTCTATCCATCTATAATATTTATTTTCATTATGTCAAAGTGACGGTTACTAAGGTAACCTATTATATTACCACCTGGGTACAGTAGTGTTCGAACAGGTTTGGGTGTCTTACATGTGGTGGTTCACCTTCGTCTTACACTTAATATGTGAAACTCACTAATACTCCACAGTCACACCCGAGTAGTTAATATTGTATACATGGTGACGCCACCTCCTACAACTATTACCGCCTCCAATACGTAAAGATCCCCGTCCCTCATATACGCTTTAGAGCGATGGACGTCGAATTAAAACGACACGGATATTCACAAGTTTTTTAATTTTCAGAAATTTTTTTCCTTCTATTCATTATGATGTAGTATATGCGTACATTACAATAAATATGTCTTTTTACGGATTTTAATATTTATGTTGACATACACTTTAGAGTTATCTTCAAAATTACGCCACTTTTTACCTTTTTCCTCTTCTTTAAGTCAGAAGTAAAGACTGGGTAACATAGTTGGAAAATATTACTTGTACGATTAAAATATTAAATTTGGTAAATCTAATTTTTCTTTATTTTTAATGGTTCCGGTAGACCTTTAAAGATCGTAATTGGCAATCCAGTGATTTTATATGTCCCTTTTTGTGTGGTATAGGTCAAATTAACGAAGATATTGTTCTACCCAAGTTGTCCAGTGGTTCTTCTATCTCTACAGTCAATCTATTCCAAATCTGAAAATATGGAACTTTCTCTCACTTTCACGATCAGTGAGTCAGCACAGGATGTGAAACGTTGGGGTTCCTGACATCGGGTGGTCCGAGGAGACAGGTACCCTAAGAGGTCCGTTCTTATGACCTCACCCACGGTAAAGGAAGACGTCCCCTAGAAGGACTGGGTCTCTAACTTGGGTCCAGAGGGCGTGACGTCCGTCTGAGAAATGGTTGACTCGGTGGTCCCTTCGGGAAAAATATGAACGGAGGATCCTCTTCCCCCGGTGTCTCCTACTCTACCAACCTACCGTAGTGACTGAGTTACCGGTACTCAAACTCATTTGAGGTCCTCTACCACTTCCTGTCCCTTCGGACCGAGTGACGTTGGGCACTCCAACGTTGCTCAATCTGTACTGAATTATTGACTTGTTGTTGTTGTCACGGATAGATCTTAGGGTTCCAAGATTACTACCGTTTTAGCAGTCTTTCTAAAAATAGAGGGGAAAAATTTAGATAAAACTTAATCAATTTTTGGTATAGACTACTCAACTTTCTTCTTGTGAAAATTTTTATTTCGTCTAACTTTAGCATACAATTCTGAACAGTCCTCTATTTATTTTTCGTCACTCTCCTCTCGATTTGGGTTGCGGATGGGAATCTTTTTCCGTTTCTAAAAGAGAGAGAAATCGACTCCCGTTATGTGCCCAGGGTCGACGTGACTTAAGAGAACTGTTTTTTCGTCGTTGTGACCTGTATACCACACCAAGTTTGGGACGACTCCGTGAAAACCTGTCCCTGTGATTTTCTATGTGGATTGGACCAATTATTATCGTTTGGTGACTAGGTAGTCGATTACCACAAGGATCCTTTATCTTAAGTACTCTTTTTCTTTATCGTCGTACTCTGTCTTAATTAGGTGTTGTCCATTAAAGGAAGAGACACGTGTCGGGAGTGGTTCTCCTTTAGGCTTCTACATGGTGGACAAGTCGACACAGAAAGTACTCTAAATCTCACTGGATGGTGGTCTTAGTGACGTCTACCACTGACGTCGGTACTTTGATTTTCTGCGAATGAGGAACCTTCTTTTCAATATTGGTTGAATCTATCGTATGAGTTTTCGTCTCTGTAATGAAACGGTTGTTTACAGGTAGATCAGTTCCGAGACCAAAAAGGTCATCAGGACATCCCTACACTCTCAACCTGACACTTCTTTCGACTCGCGGCTTCTTAACTACGAAAACTTGACACCACAACCTCTTCTGAGCTCTCAGGGAACCTGACGTTCCTCTAGGTTGGTCAGGTAAGACTTCCTCTAGTCGGGACCCTAAAGAAACCTCCCTTACTACGATTTCGACTTTGAGGTCATGAAACCGGTGGAGTACGCTTCTCAACTGAGTAACCTTTTCTGAGACTACGACCCTCCCTGGCCCCCGTCCTCCTCTTCCCCTGTTGTCTCCTACTTTACCGACCTACCGTAGTGACTGAGTTACCTGTACTCAGACTCACTTGAGGCCCTCTACCACTACCTGTCCCTCCGGACCGCACGACGCTAAGAAACCCAGTGTTTCTCAACCTGTGCTGACTCGCTGACTTGACTTGACTTGGTGGTCTTACTACCTTCCGTAAACCAGTAAATATGGTGTACTACTTTACTTTGTAACGTAACCGGATCTTCATTTAAAACACTATATTCTTCTTACCCCATTGTTTTTTTTCAATGTAAGAAGTAAGAATTAGAGAAGTAAAATCATTGTCTATAAAACGCACATGACTAAATTTTGTGGACTTTAAATTACGTGTTTTTTATCACTAAAAAATTACGAGCGTATGTCAGTTAGGTATAAGGATCAAGTACCCTTTACGAAATGAGTAGAATTTTTATAAGTTGAAAGAAAAACATGTTCAGTTCGAAATTATGGGAAAAGTTGTGTGTGTGAGTGTGCGTGTGTGTGTGTGTGTGAGTGTGTGCTTTTCCTCGACATCCACCTCCTTTACACCCTTTGGTGACGAAATTTGGTATAGGACCAAGACAGACTAAACCACATAGATTAGAAACTAGGAGTCGATACCTCACGCCCTTTGTACGAATATATAAAATACGGGTTACGTCTGTAAAATAAAAGTGAGTAGTAATAAATTATTTAATAAGTGTATTACCATTACTGTCGTAAGTTGAGTATTTATACACGCTTTAGGTGTTCTTCATTTACATACGACTAAAATACACTTGTTCTAAAATACAACGGACATTCTCTTAGAATCGTATATAAACTTCGCAAAAGAGGGCTCGCGAACGTCCGTGCAAGAAGACGGAAGTGCAATTTACTGTCTCCAACTGACGAAAGAGACACTACACCGAAGAGATATTGTGTGCGTGTTCATCGAGGAGACCGGGAACTGTAGAGAGAGAAAAAAAGTGAGATTTTAATGTTTGCTAAACAGATACCATAAAAATTATCTAATTTTCGTGTGACAGGTTACTTCTTAACTTTAGTGTTACAAACCTGATCCTCAATAATGACAGAGTACAAAATGTTAGACACTTTTAAAACGTAATTTTGACCTCTCTAGGGAGATGATTAGGGGTCTAATTTTTATTGTAACCCTTGTAAGTCTTTCATTTCCTCCATTTTTACTTAAACTCTGATTACTCGACTCGAGAGTCTACCTGTCCGTGAGGGGACCCTTTGTTGATCCGGTAGTAGGGTCACGGAGTGTCCCGAGGATCGTTTCTTGCCGTCTGTCGTTTGGATCTTAAGCCCAGAGTCTGAAGACACTGGCTACTTGAGGATCTCAGTCCTGTCTATACTATGAAGGCTTCAGGACAGGGTACTGCACTCAGGTTTAAGGTCTGGGAGTTTCCGCTAAAGAGAGGGGTTACAGGTGGAGACGGATTAATCGGGTTATTTGAGAAGACGTAGGCTGTGTTGTGGAAGATTTTAGAAGGGTTCTGATTGTTTTTGCCTTGTTAACAAATTTGACTAAAAACGTATAATTGAAAGTTCACTGTTTTTAAGTGATACGTTTTACTTGACCTGTCTGTCCTAGGGACCACACATAGGTAGCGTTAGATTGTGTCTATAATTACTGGAGCTGACCCTATCCTTCCAACTGTCTACTCTACCGACTACCAACTAACCAGTGCGTACTTTCGTTGTGGAAGAGTTCGACCTAAATTCTCGTTATTCGTCATTTTACTTGTTTTGCTTAGTGTGTAAAAAACCCGCTCGTAGAATGATGACACGTTTATAGTGATGATAAGTATACTGAATGGTTATACTTGCACCTTACGTGTATGATAATAATTCTTCGTGACACCCTATACTTTACTGGTACTCAAAACCGTGACTACCTTGTCAAAAGACGTTTAATGAGTTAGACTCTAAAAGTGATCATTGTGTAACAGGACTCCTCCTGACGTACCCTACTATCTTCAATTGTGGCAACGTACCAACTCCAGAGTCATTAGCACGAAAATCGAAATTGATGACTCAATCTGATTAATCCCAAAAGACCTTTAAAGACAGACGGAGTCCACTATTTCTTAGGTGGACGTTGTGTCTTCTGGATCCAAGCTCGGGACCCAACCCGAGGTCAGAAGAACGGACACCTTAGGGTACCTGTCTCCTCGGGTCTCCCGACGTGAGGTACCCCAGTGTCTCAGTCTGTACTGACTCGTTGATTCGTTTGGTGTCAAATCTTTGTATATGTATGTATTAGGGTATATATTAATAAAAAAGTAGCGATATAGTCTTCGTGTATCCGTTTCTAGTGAATCTTAGAAGAGGTTTGATGTCCGTACAAATCTGCTACCTCAGAAAGAATGTGAAATAATATAAACGACGTACGGCAGTTCGTTTTTAACACGTCGAGACTTTTCTGACAAGTGGCGGTCAAGTTTCTTAAGAAGTAGAAAAATTCCTCTCAACATTCCGGATCCCACGTCATAAGTTCAACGGATTTTTTGTGTCTTGACAGTATCGTATCAGAAGAAAGGCTTTGTGATGTTTCCCTACATACGCAGACTGGAAATTACAAAAATCTCTTGTAAAAAAAATAAGTCCGTCATAGAATGTATTCGTCGACATTTGTGTGCTTACTACACGAATCAACACTCGTACTGTAAAATTTCAACTGTCATTTACTACGTTTCTTAAGCTCCACCGTTCCAGAATCTCGACGGTAATTATTATCTTCTTGCACTGAAACTGATTAAACCATCGCACAAAGCCCATCGACACGACCACTCGCAGGAAAAGTTTATCACCTCCGGTTCTTCGTGTCTATTACTTCGGTACTACGAACGATTTCGTACAGTTGGATCTTTATACTACGTTCCCGATTGTGAAACGGACTGAAAGAAAAGAAGTGAAATTATTGATAGACAAGTCCATAAAGACATCGAAAATTAAAATAGTTGACGGCGTAATGGTCTTATGCCGGTTAAAATAGTTGGAATAAAGATTTGTCTACGATCTGTTGTCCCAAACACCAACTACTTCAAGATAAAATCTTACTGACAGTTCTTTTAGATAAAATCTTTAGTAACTGAAATATAAGGATAAAATTTGTTGCCGCCACAGAGAAACGGAATTTACATACGTAAGGACAAATTAAGGGTTCAACACGAGTGCGACTAAAAGTCTTGAATCTTTTCGGCGTGAGTGCCCGAAGATCCTCTCTGCCGGGGTCGTAGTTGAAAGCGATAGTTAGACAAGGGTAGGATACGTCTTACGGAACACCGGAACTCTGGGAGGTCGGTCATGTGTGAGAAACACAACCAAGGGACAGTACGTTTGACCCTACTAAATCTTCTAAGGAACATTTCCATTGATTGAGTAGTCAGGAGAACGTCGACACCTGAAGGAGAAGGTAAGGGTCCCTCTTCCTCGCCCTTCGCCAGGTCCGTCTCTGGTCGGGGTCCGAGCCGAGACAGAGGAAGGTAATAGGACGTCCTTTCGTAGCGTACGTCCCGTCCTCGTTTAGGAGTCACATCTGACCTAGAGTGGTTCCCCTTCCCCCTCTCTCGGCTTACGACTTGTGGGAAAAGGGTGACGACCACCCATAAGCCAAAAACTTCTCGGAGAAATTCTTAACATCAGTTCCACCCTTGGGTGGGTAGACTCTTTATTGTGCTTACGACGAATTCAGAGAAACTATAGGATGATTGTAGACTCGGGTAATTTTCTCCGAGGGACCAGTGTCCGATTCCCAGATTTCACTTTCACTTTCACTTCAGCGAGTCAACACAGGTCGAGAGACGCTGGGGCACCTGACATCGGGTGGTCCGAGGAGGTAGGTTCCCTAAGAGATCCGTTCTTATGACCTCACCCAACGGTAAAGGAAGAGGTCCCCTAGAAGGGCTGGGTCCCTAACTTGGGTCCAGAGGCTGCGACGTCCGTCTGCGAAATTAGAGACTCGGTGGTGCCTTCGGGATTTCTCAGGGAAAAAAGTGTCTACTTCTTTGTCTCAGAACCTCCCACTCTACCAACCTCTTCTTTCTACCTCGACTGATATCGATAGAGGGCTCCGAGTTTTCACACGGATAACCTCTTACTCGTCACCTATGCGAGTTTAAAGATCTTCCCATCGAAGATTCTATTCTCACTTGTTTTATCGTTATATAAAACTGTAGTCGAGACTCGGTAAGGATTTCAGTAAGAAAATATTTGATTACGTAAATTAGTCGTCTGACCCATCCACTTTGCCCCACCGACTCGTATCCAAGTTTTACATAGTGAGAAACCTTTTGCTTTAGTTCTATGAGAGTTTGCGTCCTAAAATCTGTACATTGGGGATTTAACGTGAATAGAGTGTACGATCATTTCATTACGAGTTTTAAGAGGTTCGGTCCGAAGTCGTTATCCACTTGTCATTTAGGGACTACAAGTTCGACCAAAATCTTTTCCGTCTCCTTGGTCTCTAGTTTAACGATTGTAGGCGACCTAGTACCTTTTTCGTTCTCTCGAGGTCTTTTTGTAGATAAAGACGAAATAACTGATACGGTTTCGGAAACTGACACACCTAGTGTTATTTGACACCTTTTAAGACTCTCTCTACCCTTATGGTCTGGTGGACTGGACGGAGAACTCTTTAGACATACGTCCAGTCCTTCGTTGTCAATCTTGACCTGTACCTTGTTGTCTGACCAAGGTTTATCCTTTTCCTCATAGAGTTCCGACATATAACAGTGGGACGAATAAATTGAAGATATGTCTCATGTAGTACCCTTTGCGACCTGACCTTCTTTGTGTTCGACCTAAGTTCTAACGGCCCTTTTTATAGTTATTGGAGTCTATACGTCTACTGTGGTGGGAATACCGTCTTTCACTTCTCCTCGATTTTTCGGAGAACTTTCACTTTCTCCTCTCACCTTTTCAACCGAAATTCGAGTTGTAAGTCTTTTGCTTCTAGTACCGTAGACCAGGGTAGTGAAGTACCCTTTATCTACCCCTTTGTCATCTTTGTAAATAAAAACCCCCGAGGTTTTAGTGACGTCTACCACTGACGTCGGTACTTTAATTTTCTGCGAATGAGGAACTTTCTTTTCAATACTGGTTGGGTCTATCATATAAGTTTTCGTCTTTGTAATGAAACGACTGATTCCAGGTAGATCAGTTCCGATACCAAAAAGGTCACCAGTACATACCTACACTCTCAACCTAACACTTCTTCCGACTCGTGGTTTCTTAACTACGAAAACTTGACACCACAACCTCTTCTGAGAACTCTCAGGGAACCTGATGT
>SJYO01004349.1:1183982-1207032 GCA_006410555.1 Capra ibex | reverse complement strand
TCTAGTTGGGACCCTAAAGAAACCTTCCTTACTACGATTTCGACTTTGAGGTCATGAAACCGGTGGAGTACACTTCTCAACTGAGTAACCTTTTCTGAGACTACGACCCTCCCTAACCCCCGTCCTCCTCTTCCCCTGTTGTCTCCTACTCTACCGACCTACCGTAGTGACTGAGCTACCTGCTCTCAGACTCACTTGAGGCCCTCTACCACTACCTGTCCCTCCGGACCACACGACGCTAAGTACCCCAGCGTTTCTCAGTCTGTGCTGACTCGCTGACTTGACTTGACTTGGGGATTTTCGAAGTGAGATGTATATAAAACCTATGTTTTTTGTAAAAAGTAATTCGAGGTTCCATCCTTGGTGAGACGTTTTAAGAAGGGGCGACGAGAGTACTACAAGTAAGTAAATGAAAATTCGACTTACTGACTTTCTCTTACTGACACTTTCCCCCTTAGTGCAAATTGGTTTGTGTCTGTCAGACCGGGGTAGACGAGGTCCATATTACTGTCACGGGTGACGCTCCGGTGTCTATTTGTGTCCCGTCCAGACTTCTGGGAGGAAGTCCCCTAAACTGTTTCACAGATCCTTTCTTTCTACTACGAAAGACTACTATGAAATATATCTCATATATAAAACACCGAATATATGGTGGATCCAAGTAAAAATAAAATAAGATAAAGTCACCGTGACATACTGATGTTTTCATAACCCTTGAACACCTTCCTTTACCTCTCCCCTTTAGTGGATGTTAGTGAATAACTTTCTAATGACAAAGAGTGTATGGAAACATAAAGGAGGGTCAGGAAATGTACACATACATCTGTCTATCTATTTATCTACATCTAATTAATTTATGTCACAGAATTAGGAAACAGGTACATTATGTAAATACACCTTTCGTACTATAAAACCATCGACGGTGACAACATAAGGGTGTATCGAGTCAGCCATTTCTTGGACAGACGTTACGACCTCTGGACCCAAGTTAAGGACCCAACCCTTCCAGGGACCCTCTTCCTTTACCGTTGGGTGAGGTCATAAGAACGAACCTTTCTAGGGTACCTGTCTCCTCGGACCGTCCGATGCCAGGTATCTCGCGGTTTCAGCCCGTGTTGAATGTAATAGAAAGAAAGAAATAATATATATTCAAATATACAAATTGATAAAGAGATCACAACCTCCAAGTCCAATAAAGATGGAAACCCGATAATTTTCTTGCCATGTTGATCGTCATCGAATTGTTTCACATGTACAATATACCTTCGTACCTGTGATGGTATACATTTCGTCTGTTGGTTACCCTTGAACGACGTACTGCGTCCCTTGAGTTTGGCCCCGAGACACTGGTGGCCCCTCTCTCCTTCTCCACCCCCTCCCCTCCCTCCAAGTTCTCGTTCCCTGTGTACGTTTGAGAACTGGCCGAGTACGACTGTATACCGTCTCCGGTCGTGTTTTAACACTTCGTTAATAGGAGGTTAATTTTTATTTATGTAAATTTTTACATGTACAATATAAATTACTTAAGTCAACAATCTCAAAAGAAGAATTATTGACACTCGATGCATCCCGAAGGGAACACCGAGTCGACCATTTCTTAGGTGGACGTTACGTCCTCTGGACCCAAGCTAGGGACCCAACTCTTCTAGGGGACCTCTTCCCTTTCCGATGGGTGAGGTCAGAAGACCGGACCTCTTAGGGTACCTCTTTAGGTACCCCAGTGTTTCGTAGTCTGTTCTGACCCGCTGAAAGTGAAGTGAAGTGTACACGAGTCGGCGAGTCAGGACAGGTTGAGAGACTTCGGGAAGTCTGACTCCGGAGGTCCAAGGAGACGGGCACCCTAAGAGGTCCGTTCTTATGACCTCACCCCACGGTCAAGACTGAGGTCCCCTAGAAGGGTTCCACAGAGGACGTAACCGTCCGTCTAAGAAATGGTGTTCGGGGTGGATCCTTCGGGGAGTACTTACAGAAATAGTAAGGAGTAGTTGAATGTCACGATTGTTTGAATAACTAGGGAATGATATATGGTTTGTGAGAAAATCCCTGAAAGATATATAAACGTGTAGATTTGAAATGGTCGTGATATTCTAGTAAGAATGTAAAATAGTAGAAATTCCTCCTTTCCTTTGATACGGTGTCTCTTTTACGAGATTAAAGAGAGATTCCGGTGTCCCGACTGTGTCTCACCTAGTTCGCAAGTTTCGGTCTTAAGAACTCGGACCGAGACTTAGCATAGTCAATGTGATGGAGGGATTTCTTGTTCAAGCACCCAAATAATTCGTACAATAAAAGTATAAAAGGGGTAAAAAATTTTGTCGTGAAAGTTTGTCCTTACAATTACATAAACCTATTCCTTGTCAAAATCCTTTTTTTTTTTATGTTTCCTTTCGCCTGGGTCACTGAGTTGAGGAAACGACTTTGTCGAGATGGGAGGGGTGTCTACTGTACACAGAGTGAGGAGGAGAACATCTTAATGTGTCACAGTACGAGTATTAAAAAACTCTCTTTCTTATCCTTATGTTTCAGTACTCAAGTTCTCCACTTTTCACCTCTTGACACTAAAGGTACATGGCTTGATACCACCACTCAACCGGGACTCAGTTTAGGATTCGGGTGAGAAAGGAAGATCTGCGTCGGTATCCTCTCCATGAGTGGAGGGATTCACGGGGGAAAGAGTAGACTTTTATCCCTACAATTGTGGGAGAGAACGTCTCAACGACACTTCTACTTTAGTTTATGGCAGTGTGTCGGTGACCGCTCCGCTTGCGTAATACAGTAACAAAAGAGAGGGGACGGACCGAAGGGAGTTTTTTAAGTACCACTGCATACCGTTTTCGATGGTGTTATGACACTTCACTAATCGGAGGTTAATTTTATTTATTTAATGTAAACAAAAAAATTTTTTCGTGTATTTATTTTTATGTTGAGAAGAGCCTTTGTTGTATCGAATTTTCAGATTCGAAAATATTCTATTGATAATTGTAGAAGAAGCCTTATTTCTAGGAAATCCTTGAGGCAAACTTTAGGAAATCCGAGAAGGGACCTTTTATAGGTCGGTAGGAAAGAGGGTGATATGCGTATCTCACGGAAGTCTCAGACGAGGACTCAAATACGGAAGACGACCTCAAAGATAGAGGTCTCAAACATAGAATGACCTTTGTCTCACTGAACCTCTGTGTCTCGGGTCCCTGGTCCGGAGGTCTCATTACTAAATTATATAGTCCCTCCTTCGAGAGGTCTACCGTTTATTGTTAATGGTCGTAGTAAACTCATATAACACCTACGTCCAGACATGTATAATTTAATAATAATAATAAAGAAAGTAAGTGAGACAAGTTTATTGTCAGGGATGTATCTGCTGTACGACGTCTCTTTTATCCGTTAATAAAGTCGTCATAGGTCTGTATCGGTGACTTCTTATTTATTGTATAAATAGAAAAATTTTAATACATCGTCCAATTTTTTTTTACAGTAAAATTGTCGACCGTGGTCTCAAGAGGATTTCCTTCCTTGACAGAAACGAATCCTTTTTATGGATCTGTCTGACGAAATTCGTCCGTTCACACTGGGTTCCCCTTACGAAATACACTTTTGTCGTTTTCGTTCACTATCGGACTGACGAGGTACTTTACAATTGTCTTAAACCTCCCACCTCCTCTGTAGATCTCTCCGTTCTGGTCAGTAGTCACTCTCACTTCCCCCGCACACACACACACACACACACACAATCAGTGAGTCAGCACAGGTTGAGAAACGTTGGGGTCCCTGACATCGGGCGGTCCGAGGAGACAGGTGCCCTAAAAAGTCCGTTCTTATGACCTCATCCATCGGTAAGGGAAGAGGTCTCGTAGAAAGAACTGGGTCCCCAGTTTGGGATCAGAGGACACAGAGGGCGTGACGTCCGTCTAAAAAAAAAAAAATGGGCGACTCGGTACTTATCCCATTCTCTGTCATTGAATTGTCTTCTAGACTAGTCCGTTTTTTCCTCCAGCCAATTTTTTTAAGGCTTACCGTCCCTTCAGTTCCGTAACTCAATAATTGGTTCAGTCTCAGACCAAGAAACTCCATTTGGCGGAAGTAATGACGTTTGGAAGGCATTTCGGTAATGCGTGGTTAGGGAAGGAACTTACCACCCAAACCGAAGTGAAAACTCTTATGCACCTGTCTCTTTATGCTCACCGAGGTCCTCGACTCTATTTTCACTCTAAATCTCAGTCGTCTTTATGTCTTTGTCGAGACCCCACCTTTGTTCTTGCACTCGGGGTCCCTTTATTGTCTTTAACAGTCCTCCAACAACTCGAAGGTCGTCTTTCACCTGAACCCTCAAACTTAGTTGAGAAAGATTTAAAGTTTCCTTGGATTGTGGTCCCATGGTAAACACTTCTCTTCGTTGGAGACCAGTTGTCCGTGTTTTCCTTGTCTTAGGGCTCACGAAAGGGTCCACGAACCCCTTCACTCAAGTCTAAAGTAGGCGAAGACGAAGCCTAAAGATAAACAAAAGGTTTGCGAACTCGAGACACTTCTCACTATAAAAGTGTTTCCATTCATTTTTATTAAAATTTACGTAAGATTTACTTTAGTTCAGTAACAAAACTACTTTTCGGTAAGGAAAATGTCCAATAGCTCACCGTAGTCCTGGCTCAATGGACCTACGTCCGAGACTCACACGAGTCTTCTGTTCTTCCGGTGGGTTACCGGACATGACGGCGACAAGGAACTTCGAAAATACTTGGATCTTACAGGTCACTTCTCCTTCGTTACTTTTTAGACAAGTCGTCTGGTCGTTTCATTGTACACAGGACAGATGGAACATCGTGCAAGACCGGAGGGAAGGAGAAGGAGAGTGTCGGTAAGAAAAGAGTTTCGTCTCGTTGGTTTAGGGGTGGGGAGGGTGGTCTTGTTTGGATGGTACCAGTGACTGTTGGAGGACTACTAGGTCTGATTGTTAGACGGGAGCAACCTTAGGGACCAAGACAAAAAGGATAAGTCGGGTAATAACAACAAGTCAGCGATTCAGAATAGACTGACACCGGGTACCTCACGTCGCGTGGTCCGAGGGGACAGGGAGTACTAGAGGGTCTCAGACGAGTCTAAGTACAAGAAACTCAGCCACTACGACAGTTTGGTAGAGTAGGGGACGGAGGGGGAAGAGAAGGACGGAAGTTAGAAATGGTCGTAGTCCCAGAAAAGGTCACTCAACCGACAACGTAGTCCACCGGTTTCATAACCTTGAAGTCGTAATCAGGAAGGTTACTTATAAGTCCTAACTAAAGGAAGTCCCACCTGACTAAACTAGAGGAACTTCACGTTCCCTGAGAGTTCTCAGAAGAGGTCGTGGCATAACCTTTCGTAGTTAAGAAACCGTGAGTCGAAAGAAATACCAGGTTGAGAGTGTAAGTAGTACTGATGACCTTTTCGGTGTCAAAACTGAAATGTCGGGAAACAAACGTTCCACTACAGAGACGAAAAATCGTGTGACAGGGCAATAATAAAACTAGGTTTAAGGAGTCAGTAGGATGACGAGAGGACGGAGGTGGTCACGGAATTTACCAGACAAAGGGTTTAGGAGAGGACCCAAAACAGAAAATTAAGGTGTATGTAAGACACGAAGCTGACAGTGACTTTTGCTGAGGGTTTAGTTGAAGAGGTTCTGAAGAGTAGAGGTCGGAATTTGGAGATGAGGACTTTCGTACGGCGTTTGTAGGTGGGTCTATAGAGGGGTTCGTAGAGTGACAGACATACGGGGTTGTTCACCTCCGGTGTTCCCTACTGAACGGTCCTAAATGGGAGACAGGTGGTCCATGGAGAGGGTTGATGTGTCTTTGTGCGTAAACGTGACACTCGTGACGTGAGAAGGATCGGTATATTACCGGTTATTCAAGGTGTATATATTTAAGTCTCCTGTAGTCCCTGTAGTCAGAACGAGGACGAGTATTCGGATAGAGGAATATCCATAGTGTATTCGTTGTGGTCGGTGTAGAATAAATCTGTAATAAAGTAAGACAGAATTGTAGTATCAATAGACTCACGAATATTATTGAATGAAGAAAAAGAAAGATTTTCTTACAAAGAAAGAGGTGTTGTTAATTACAAGGGATCACCATACGACTTGACTTACCGAGGGGTTCGGTTTTGAAGGAACGCGGATAAAGATGAGAGTTGTGGAAGTTACAAATAGAATTCGAGTCGATGATTCTCGAAAGATTTCAACGTCCAGAGTTCTGGGTCAGGTGTATGTATTCGGGTATCCTAAGGGGTGAGTTTTTACTAGAAGTATTAATCTTTACTGCGGATAGGGGAGAATCTCTAAGTGGGGATTGTGAGTCGGTTATTCTCGAGACTTTTCAGGATGTTGACTTTTTGTGAAAGATCGAAACCCATTTAAAAACAAAAACCTATGTAAAGAAAGTTCAGTATGAATTATTATAGACTTTTTGAGTCCCCTGTTAAACAGTTATATTTGTACATGTCACCGACGTTGTTCTATCTTCAACCAGAGAAAGAGACTCGGTCTCGTCAGTCACGTTTCGTCTAGACCACCAAGGTTCTACTCTCCCCGGTCCGAGGAAGATGTTACGACGGGTCCCCAGAAGTTGTCCGTGACGAAGTGTAGGATTCTACTGAGGTGGTCAAGGACGAGAGTGTAAGTATAAGGTAAATTACCTCTTTTCTTTCCACTTGTGTGATGTAGAAGATAAAATTCGTTTAAGGGACCTTTAACAAGTGCGATAAAAGTGAGGATAGGACAACCCTTACTGAACTAGTGTACTCGTGTTGATGGACGTTCCCTCCGAGCCTCTATCAGAAATTTCTACACTGGTTCACGAATCGATCTTACAGATAACGACATTTTCTCCTCCTCGCACCTCTCTGCTCTTCTTGATCAGTAGAGACGATGTTGTAGGTATTTTGGGTGCACCCCTGCTCTCTGAGAGGAGTTACACTTGCTCTCTGAACTGCTGACACTTACTTTAATGTCCCCTGTGTATAATTCGTTTGATCTTCCTTTGCACATGACCGTAATAGGTTTTCAAGTGTGACTTTTTGCCGTCGAACGGTATTCGAATAAAAAGGTATAAGATCGGTAAGAATACTTTATTTTCTAAAAAGTTTCTACATGTAACTTTATAAAAAGTCTTGAGTAACAAGTCAAGTTGGTAAGATGTTACTTTTCTACATTGTCTTAATAAAAAGAGATTATACGTTCAAGTATCCCTCTGTAATTCACTGTAATTCAGTAGTGAAAATAATGGATTAGGAATTAAAGTTTTGACAGTGAGTGACTGTCACAGTGGAACCCACCCAGTCATTTGTAAAAGTTCAAAGTCAAAAAAAGGTGACATTTAACTTCTATTATTTACGTGTGACGTCATAACAAATTTACCAAATGTATCTTATTATTACGTCTATCTTGTGGTCTTGTCAAAATGTACGATTTTTACCCACATTGTTCTACTAGAAATTATAAGACAAAGATACTGGTTTTTTGACACTTCCCATTTCTCCACAACGTCTTTATAAGGACCGTACCCGTGAAGTCCTTTGTGACATCAGTTGAACACGAAAAAGGAAAGGGTCACTCTCTCGTCATGGACCTGTGTTCGACTAGGGGATATCGTAGAGTTTGAGATCCATTATCGAGAACTCGTGTGTGTTCATATAAAGACCATCGGGTGGTTCAGAATTGAGAAAATGTTTCTTGTGAGTGTTTTGAAAGATTCTGGCAAAACTAGATGAGTAGTGGAGGGACTTCCTCAGATATCTTACGTTTAAGAGTTATTTTAAACACCAGATTCCTTTACTAACTTCAAACGATCTATTTCCTTCTTGAATGATTCCTATTTGTACCGTTTTAGGATTCCCCCTTTTTTTGAGAAATCGTTAAGATATGAAACCGATTGAAGAATGGAAAATATTATACTTGTTAGCCTTATTTGTCACGTCGGTCGAGAGTGATGTTAAAGAATAAAATTTTTACCTTAATCTGATCTCCGTGACTTTTCATAAACTGACGAAACTTTAAGATTCTTCAATTCAAAGATACAATTAAAATTACACCTACAAAAATTCTAATTTACGTATAGACACGTGACTACTGTTCACATCCTGGGACACACTCGAACACTAAGATGATATTTTATTGTCTTTGTGTTTCGATCTCGGAAAAGCTAGCTCTAAAGTTTGGGTCCACGAATAAGTGCCAAATTTACGTTTGTTAAGATGAATTTTAAAACTTGCTATAAAGAATGATTGACGACTCACACCTTCTGGGATTTATTAATTGTCTTGGTATCAAAGATAGCGTTTATTACAAATATCCAGAAATCGATAGACGTACATACACACACACTGGTGAGACAGACTTGACATATTTAGTGTATAAAACGTTTTTCCGTTACTCTCAGTGGTTTCCGTATTTTCTTTCTTTTTTCTTTAGAACGTCCTGGTATTTTAATTTGTAAAAAATAAGTGAATTTTTAATGACGTCTGAACATGGAAGGACTACCGTCTACTTTAAAAAGTATCTCGTTTCCTCTTCTAAGTGTTGAGGTATTATTGGGGAGACCACTGGACTGTTTACAGGAACCGTGCGTCTAATTTTGATGCGAAAACCAGTACTTGTGCCGAAGTCCCCGACGCACAGTGACGAAGTAATTCTTGAAAGTGTGACGCAAAGACACACAATATACTTTATATACGTACCATCGAGAAAAGATTTCTGTTTTGCAGATCTTTTCATTGGAGGAACCTCATTGGATCTTTACATAAATGTATGTAAAGATCTTTCTCCTACTTGTTTCCTACCCACCCTGTTTACGATCGGCTGTGAAAATAGTGTAGTTTTTCTTTGGGCCAAGGATTATTGGACCTTCCATGTGGTTCTTAATTGTGGTGGACTAGAACCGGGACTTAGAAAGAGACAAAAGAAGGATCTACGAAACTCTCATGTGGTGTAAGGTCGTAACGACCACTGAAGGAAGTGTTTGGGAGGTGGGAAAATCTACCGATAAATCGGCCCCTTACCTGTTCGGTCTAGAAACATTTGTTCGGTTTCATTGTGAACCTATCAAAAGACATGAAAATCTCACGAATCATTCAAGGTCCGTGACAAGATTTACAAGAGTCACGTCTTCAAGGTTACTCCATCGTTGATAAAAATAGGGTCAAATGTTTACTATTTTACCTCCTTTTCTTTCCCATTCGTCAAACGGGTCCCAGTGCTGTCGGTCAACGTGTATCGTACTTCGGTTACGCCTGTAAAGTTCTGTTTGTCTGTTCGGCGTCGTCTTGATACTATGTTCCGTCCCCAGCCATTGTTCCTGGTCCCTCTCGTATAAGTAGGGCCCTATCCCAAGTGTCGTTGTGTCGACGTCTTCCTTCCTTTTCGCTGGACTTAGGAACCAAGAGTCTTGTGCGAGAGTGACTCCCGTTTTAACCAGAGTAACACATTCCGTCGAGGCTGGATTGTCTACCTCAATTCATTGGATTAGCCATCTACAAAATACATTCCCTGGGTCTTAGGTTCCGTTAGTGACTGCGAAATGGTCCAAACGGATGTAGGAGAGCGGACTTCAGTAATAGTCGTGACTAAGGGACCGTGGTAGAAACGAGTTCGGTAAGACGGATGGTGATGAGTAGACGGAAAAGAATTTTCTTTACAAGACGGAGAGTTTCGAAGGGGTAGTGTGCCCTCGACCAGTTCGAAGGGGAGAAGGGCCGGAAAAGGAAAATTTCCGAATTGCTCGGTGTCATAGACAGTAGTCAGTAGGTAAGTAACTTTGTAAAACCAAAAGACAGATTGTAGAATTGGAGACGTCGGTTTCTCGTACCCCATATCGTAGATAAGAGAGAATAGTGAATATTACGAGGAACCACACTAAACAAACATGTTTTACGGATTACCTGTAAGCAAGTTACTTCTACGATTACTTATAGTATTAAATACACAATCGGATGAAGAAGGTGATCCGGTGGGTAAACACCTGGTGTTGTTCACGCGTTATTTAGAAATAACTAATTAATGAAGAGATGACTCAGTCTTTAGCAAACGTCACAATACTTTTTTACTAATACTTGTGTTAGATCATCAACAAAAATTTATTTACCATAAATTATTATACACGGATTCCATGAAACACATTAAGGTATTTTCGGTGTGATACTTGTGTTGGAGACCCTAAGTAAAGCTCTCTTCCGTGTGTGAAAAGAAGGAAGGAAGTTCACTCCTACGCACCGTATGGAAGACCTGGACTCCCCAAGAGGAAGAAAAGCTTTGTGTCAACTCTTTAAACTCGAGAGTGTCACTATCGTTAGTTCTTCTTCCGAAGACTGAGTTCCGATGGTTCAAGGAGAGTATTTATATAAAGCGAAAACGAGCCCGGAAACACTTTTACAACGTATACGTGTGTCGAGCACCCATACACGAGACCCAATCCGATTCTCACACTTCAATTTATACTACCTAGGAACCAAATGTTGTAATAGACCCTGTATTATTGATAATTGTAGAGATAAAATTTTCCACACACACAAATCAGCGAGTCAGCACAGACTGAGAAACCCTGGGGTACCTGACATCGGATGGTCCGAGGAGACAGGTACCTTAAAGGGTCCGTTCTTATGACCTCACCCGACGGTACGGGAGGAGGTCCCCTAGAAGGGTTGGGTCCCTAGCTTGGGTCCAAAGGGCGTAACGTTCGTCTAAGAAATGGTAGATTCGGTTCTCCCTTCGGATAAAATTTTCAATCTGTACGTTCAGAAAATATCATTAAAAACACCTTTAAAAAAATACATATATACCGGGGTGGGAGTGTTAACAAAGGATGATCATAAATAAATTTAAAGTCTGGTCTTGACATCTCGTCTAGTATATTGAAAATGGAGACATTGTTCTTTTATAAAGTCAACTGATTTAAAGATTATGACTTACAAACAATTTTAAAAGACCGAGAATCGGTAGTTACGTTTATTTATCTCCTTTTGTTGTCTTACCCTTTCTGATCTCTAGAGAAGTTCTTTTAATCTCTATGGTTCCCTTGTAAAGTACGTTTCTACCCGAGCTATTTCCTGTCTTTACCATACCTGGATTGTCTTCGTCTTCTATAATTCTTCTCCACCGTTCTTATGTGTCTTCTTGACATGTTTTTTCTCGAAGTTCTGGTTCTATTAGTGCTACCACACTAGTGAGTAGATCTCGGTCTATAGACCTTGCACTTCAGTTCACCCGGAATCTTTCGTAGTGATGCTTGTTTCGATCACCTCCACTACCTTAAGGTCAACTCGATAAAGTTTAGGACTTTCTACTACGACACTTTCGCGACGTGAGTCATACGGTCGTTGAAACCTTTTGAGTCGTCACCGGTGTCCTGACCTTTTCCAGTCAAAAGTAAGGTTAACGTTTCTTTCCGTTACGGTTTCTTACGAGGTTGATGGCGTGTTAACGTGAGTAGAGTGTACGATCATTTCATTACGAGTTTTAAGAGGTTCGGTCCGAAGTCGTTATGCACTTGGCACTTGAGGACTACAAGTTCGACCAAAATCTTTTCCGTCTCCTTGGTCTCTAGTTTAACGGTTGTAGGCGACCTAGTAACTTTTTCGTTCTCTCAAGGTCTTTTTGTAGATAAAGACGAAATAACTGATACGGTTTCGGAAACTGACACACCTAGTGTTATTTGACACCTTTTAAGACTCTCTTTACCCTTAGGGTCTGGTGAACTGTACGGAGAACTCTTTGGACATACGTCCAGTCCTTCGTTGTCAATCTTGACCTGTACCTTGTTGTCTGACCAAGGTTTATCCTTTTCCTCATGCAGTTCCGACATATAACAGTGGGACTAATAAATTGAAGATGCGTCTCATGTAGTACTCTTTACGACCTGACCTTCTTTGTGTTCGACCTTAGTTCTAACGGTCCTCTTTATAGTTATTGGAGTCTATACGTCTACTGTGGTGGGAATACCGTCTTTCACTTCTTCTTAATTTCTCGGAGAACTACATTCATTTTCTCCTCTCACTTTTTCAACCGAATTTCGAGTTGTAAGTCTTTTGCTTCTAGTACCGTAGGCCAGGGTAGTGAAGTACCCTTTATCTACCTCTTTGTCACCTTTGTCACAGTCTGAATAAAACCCCCCGAGGTTTTAGTGACGTCTACCACTGACGTCGGTACTTTAAATTTCTGCGAATGAGGAACCTTTTTTTCAATACTGGTGGGATCTATCGTATAAGTTTTCGTCTCTGTAATGAAACGGTTGTTTCCAGGTAGATGAGTTCCGATACCAAAAAGGTCACCAGTACATACCTACACTCTCAACCTGACACTTCTTCCGACTCGTGGCTTCTTAACTACGAAAACTTGACTCTTAGGGAACTCTTAGGGAACCTGACGTTCCTCTAGGTTGGTCAGGTAAGACTTCTAGTCGGGACCCTAAAGAAACCTCCCTTACTACGATTTCGACTTTGAGGTCATGAAACCGGTGGAGTACGCTTCTCAACTGAGTAACCTTTTCTGCGACTACGACCCTCCCTAACCCCCGTCCTCCTCTTCCCCTGCTGTCTCCTACTCTACCGACCTACCGTAGTGACTGAGCTACCTGTACTCAAGTCCATTTGAGACCCTCGACGACTACCTGTCCCTCCGGACCTCACGACGTTAAGTACCCCAGTGTTTCTCAGCCTGTGCTGACTCACTGACTTGACTTGACTTGTATTTACCGGGTCTTCTGTATGCTTTGTTGTAGGTTACCTTAAAAATTTTATTATCTGTATTTTAATAATCATACGTTTTATAATAAGCAAAGTGAAGGGGGTCATTTGGTGAACACACGATACGAAACACGAATCGACGAGTCGGTACAGGTTGAAAAACACTGGGGTACCTGACATCGAGTGGTCCGAGGAGACAGGTACCTAAACAGGTTCATTCTTAAGACCTCGTCCAACGGTAAAGAAAGGGGTCACCTAGAAGGGTTTAGTCCCTAGTTTTGACACAGAGGAAGTGAAGTCCTCCTAACGTTTCCTAAGAAATGGGTGACTCGGTGACCCCTTCGGGTGGGTAATGTTTTTAAATAGAAACCCACCTAATTGGGAGTCGGTGACCTCAAGGTGAAGAATGGAAACAGAAACGGGGTACACTCGTCGGAAACTTGAACGAAATCAGTGGGACGATAAAGTACGTGAAGTCCGTGTTACGGACCGTACGACGCCCGTGAACTATTAACAAACTAATTTCTTATTTACTCTTAGAGAGTTTCGGTGTGTCTACTTTATTTTAGAAAACTTCTGCCTACTGTTTTTTAACGAAGTCTCTTATTTCATTAGAAACTTCAACTTAGATTCTTAGATTATTAAGTTTTGGAAAAGATGTAATGGGACCGTTAAAGAAAAATATAGTTATGGTGAAACTTTGTTACTCAAATGAAATAGTTCAGAAATAAAGAGAGGCAACACTAGTCTTTTCTGACTACTCCACCAAACACAAGTTTCTACGGACGTTTGGTTTAGGATAACGTCTGAGTACTTTTGGTAGACGGTTTTAACCTCCTTTGCGGAATGAGAGTGTGCAAGGGTTTAAGAGTCATTTATTGTCCTTTTGACTAAGTTTCAAGTTGTGACTTAATTTTAACTAAGGCAAAACATAAGTAAGATTTACGTCTGACCCTATAAATAAATCCAAACACAACAAATCGGAAGGTATTATGATAATTCCCTTAATTTTGTTTTCATGAAACTTAGGAAGTCTTCTTTTCGTAATAAGAGTATTTGAAATTTATCAGTGGGGTGAGTCAGTCATTTCTTAGATGGACGTTACGTCCTCTGCACTCAAGCTAGGGACCCAACCTTTCTAGGTGATCTTTTTCTTTACGGTCGGGTGAGGTCCTAAGAACGGACCCTTTAGGGTGCCTGTCCCCTCGGACCACCCGATTTCAGGTACCTCAATATTCTCAGGTCCTGTTAAATCGCTGATTTGGTCGTCGTTGTGTTTCTATTCGTGGAAAGTAAGTAAATATCTCTTGTTATATAAAGATGGCAAAGTACATGGACTTCTCCACGACAGAAAAGGGTAAAAATTTTCACAGACAGAAAGGTGTAAAAAGAGTTAGATGACACTTAAATAGTCAAAGGAAAAGGTCCACGTCATGACCATTCACGGTTCCATTGTTTACTTCCGGATTCTTAATCTCCGGCAATAATTTGAATAACCCGAAGGGTCCACCGTGATCGCCATTTCTTAGGTGGACAGTTACGTCCTCTACGTTCTCTGAATCCGAATTAGAGACCCAGGTTTCTAAGGGAACTTCATCCTTTACCGTTGGGTGAGGTTATATAAGAACGAACCCTTTGGGGTACCAATCTCCTCGGACCGTCCGATGTCAGTCAGGTACCCCGGCGTTTCTCAGTCTGTACTGATTCGTTGACTCGTGTGTGTAATTGGAATAAAGACCGGGAAAACGGAATATTTGGTAGTCATGGTCTAACCTTCCCTAAGTCAGTCTTTAGGGATTTGCGAATCATAATGAGCTTAATAGAATGGTTAATGTTAAACAAATAGTGAGGAACTCACACCAGGGAACACTCGGGACGTTTCTTAATTTGTGTTACTTCCATAATTCCGGTGACGAACAGACGAAATGATACCAATGTAGAGATCCAGGTAATATGTTCAAGTATCCAAATATGTGGAAAGGACAGGTCGTGGCTGGGGTACGTGTAAAACTACCACACTATTAGACTACTTACAGAAAGATAGGGTGATCTTTTGGGTTGTTATTCAAAAAAACAGTTTCTCAGTCTATGATTTATAGAATCCGAAGTACCTGGTTTTCGAGAGATTAACGAGTCCGACCGGTAGTATTAGACTGTTGTATTAAACCGTTTTGTTTTTACTTCCTCACACTGATACAAGGTTATCTTGTTATAACGACATAGACATGGGGGTGTAAACTTTAAAGTATATTACAAAACACCTGGTGTTTTATAATCCGAAGAAAGCTAAAAAGAAAACAGAATCGAACAAGAGGGATGTTTTCGTCAGTCCCTACCGAGTGTCAAACGACTGGGGACGGAAACTGGTGTCCTAGGTGTTCTTGGCTAAGACGTGGGGAAAATAAACGTCTGTGTCGAAGTTCGGAACGTATCAAGAGACCTACAACATCCATGAGTTATGTACGAATAATTTACGACTTATTAAATACCAAGAGTGTTGTGTTACTAATTGAATAAATACTACTCTCTTACACAACCTTGTAAAAAATGGGAGAGAGAGAGTTCTGAGATCACTCCGGTTTTATACCCTTGGAATGTTCCCATTCAGTAAAGGTAACAACAACAAGTCAGTGATTCAGCACAGACTGAGAAACGCTGGGGTATCTGACGTCGTACGTTCCGAAGGGACAGGAGGTAATAGAGGACCTCAAACGAGTTTAAGTACAGGTAACTAAGATACTACGGTAGGTTAGTAGAGTAGGAGACAGTGGGGGGAACAGTGGGACGGGTCGTAGTCACAGAAAAGGTTGTTCAACCGAGAAACGTAGTCTACCGGTTTTATGACCTCGAAGTCGAAATCATATAAGGTTATATGAGATCATATAAGGTTATAAGGTCACTTATAAGTCCTGACTAAAGGAAATCCTACCTGACAAAACTAGAGGAACGGCAGGTTCCCTGAGAGTTCTCAGAAGAGGTCGTGGTGTCAAACTTTCGTAGTTAAAGGTAATTCAACTTCTATAAATCTTTCCCTGACTGACTCAGCAGTTTTATTTCGAACCGATTCATTCACCTTGCCACTAATCGGTGGGTCTTGTAATGATTGACAGTGTTGGCGAGGGGCAGGTCCGGTGGGAGAACTGCGTCATTAGTGGTTGGGGGTTCCAAGGCTCCCTAGCGGAGAGAATCCGAGAACCTGAATTAGATGAAGTACGACCACGGTTGATGGTTAAAGAGGTAATTTAAGGTCATGACACGGACTCGGGTCGGAGTCGCACCGTAGCCCAGAGAGACGTGTGTGTTCTGACCCGACATCGGAACTTGTAGAGAGATCTCACTCGCTATCCCCTGTTAGGATTCACCCAGATTCCGGCGACAGAGGGAACGGATCGCCAGAATGACGGAACAAGGAGGTGTGGGATGGAAATTTAGTGTATCAAAAGTAGGATGCGTCAGTTGTGGTCAGAAACGACCTCGGTGACTCGGGATCTCTACTGCTTAGTCGTCGTCTCTTGGTGGAGTAGTATCACTTTGGACGAGATGTGTGGGTACGTTTGGATATTTCACATAATCAAAGGGAGTCTTCTTGTATCTAACAACGTCTTTAGTTTCAATATATTGGTGAGTGTAAAACTTTTTAATAAGAAAAGACGAAACATAGTGAAAGTGTATCTTTCCATTATTAGTTTTATTTCTCGCGTAATTATAACTCGTTAACATTAAAAAAATCATTCGTCGTACAAAATGACATGTACTGAGACTTTCATAATTTTTGTACGTACGTACGAATCAGTAAGTCAGTGCAGATTGAGAGACGTCGGGGTACCTGACGTCGGGCGGTCCTAGGAGACAGGTACCCCTAAGAAGTCCGTTCTTATGACCTCACTCAACGGTAACGGGAAGAGGTCCCCTAGAAGGGTTCAGTTCCTAGCTTGGGCACAGAGAACTCGGAGGACGTAACGTCCACCTAAGAAATGGTAGACTTGGTGGTCCCTTCGGGTAATTTTTCTACGAAAACGATTTTTCTCATTAAATTAAATTAATAGTTTATTACGTTTTATTGTAATACTTAATAGAAGTAAGGATACATTTACTAGTAAATTTGCAATTTTAATTCGTAAAAGAAGAAAACTTTGACTGTTTGAAGTTTATGGTGGGACCTGTAGAATATGTAACCTGAACTAGGAACGGAAATCTCGTCTCTTTGATATAAATCTCTGGAGTCACCTTGTATCTCTCCTCTTGAACGACCACACGAGTCTTCCGAACCCTCCCTTTTTGTCACCCCTTCTAAAGTACCACCATGATTGTCTTCGGACCGTCTCGAGTGAAGAAGGGACATAGTTCTTAAAAAATTGATAAGTAGTTTCCTTTATTTAAGTGTTTGTACATTATCTACCTCCCTAGTTCGCAAAATCTTGGTTCATTAATAGGTAGCTCGATTCCCAGGGGGTACGGGAGTTCGTGAGAACCCGTTCTTACAGTCTTTAAAGAGGACCCGTTCTTTGACTCGTTCTTACAGTTCCTGAATTAGACTTATTCCGCCCCAGGATTCTTACTCCGATCGTTTCTTCTGTCTCGAGTCTTTGGTCGTCGGTGCCACGTGGACCTACCTAAGTTGTCCACCGGAGGGGACGAGACCAAGACTGGTGGTCTTTGTGCTGACGTTCTGGGGTTCGGTGGGGAGGGCGAACGGGTATACTACGGGTAGGTCGGAAGAGAGGCGTGTGTTACACCTTCACGGGTGTTCTCCTCTCGTTCCGAGGGTAGCGACGTTACTCAGTCGTGGGACTACGACTGAGAGGTGAACGGACTCAATCGCGGTCGGACCGACCACTGGGGCCCAGGCGAAACCGGGTTAGCGTTGTCGACGTCCTCCCGGTCGATTGGTCTCGGCCACGTTTAGGGAAGGGACCGTACGTGAATTAGGAGATTGCACTTAGTCGTCAGTTGGGACTTGATCGGAAGGGTAAACCTTCAGACGGCAGTGTTGAACTTCTCACGGCTCTCAATAAACTTTTACCGAACTAGTATAAGGTGACTGCTTTCGGATTGAAAACACCCCGAAACAATGTCAATAATTATTTTCCTGACGAAAATGTTTAAATTTACTTCACCGTTTTTGAGTATCCCAAATGGTCTTCAGTTCAGAATAGACGGTTTATAAAGTATTATATGTGTGACGTCTCGTTTATTTATACCTTTAAAGACTCGTAAAAGTTTCACCCTCTAAGTTCACATAGTGAAGAACTCCCATTCAGAAAGTGCAATAATAGGCGGTCTTAAAGTTTACGTTATCCTTTTGCACTTTAGTCATAGGATGTGGCAAAGGTGTCTACAATTCACAATCAGCGAGTCAACACAGGCTGAAAGACGCTGGGGTCCCTGACATCGGGCGGTCCGAGGAGACAGGTACCTTAGTAGGCGTTCTTATGACCTCACCCAACGGTAAGGGAAAAGGTCCCCTAGAAGGTCTGAGTCCCTGACTTGGACCCAGAGGACGTAATGTCCGTCTAAGAAATGGTAGACTCGGTGGTCCCTTCAGGAGAATGGACAAAGGTGTCTATTCTCTAATAATAATAATAATAAAAATTCTGTCGTGTAGTCGAACAAGACCCGAAAGTGTACATTTTATAAATAAGATAGTCTGTGAATGATTTACGAGTCGTTTGTACTTAAGAATCGAAAAAGAAATTCCGAAACCATTCGGAACCATTAAAGGTTCGGTTTTCAATTGTTTTGGTCTGTCTTCTTTAGTGAAGTGGCTTTTGTGACTCGAACTCTACGTTGTTTTATGCTTCGTAGAGATATACTTATACAAAAATTTTTATGCCTCAGTCCCTCGAAGGGTCCACCAGGCCACCGATTCCGAGGGTCGAAGCTAGGGACCAGTCTCTTGATCTAAGTCGTACGACGCCGTTTCGGGACCCTTCGGTCTATTTATTTTATTTTATTTTTTTTTCATACCTCAGTTGGATACCTTTCTTCTCGTCTCTTCCCTTTCGTCTTCTGTCGTCACTCTCGGTTCTCCGTCAAACCGGTAGAGAAGACTTGTGTCCTCTGGGGTCGTTGTCCGGACCTAAGGAAGGTGACCGTCCCCACCGAGACCCGGACGAGACGACCTCTGACGTCCTCGGTCCCTAAACCCCTCGTGGACTATACGTAAGTAGGTCTACTGTACCTTTGAGGGGAGCGGGAGGAGGTGTCGGGAGACGAGTCAGAGAGACCTCAGTCACTTCTGCCCTCCCTTTCACTACGTCGGAGTCAAAAAGTCCGTCATCCTTCTGTCGTAGGTGTCTAACGACAGGGGAGTGGTTCGGGTGCAAAGGTGGAGACCATTGGTGGAGGGGAAGTGGGTGGTCAGTCATCCGAGGCTCCACGAAGGAGGTCTTCTGCCACTGTCTGTCTCCAGTCCACAGGTCTTTCGGTGACTTCCGGGAGAGAAGAGATGGTACCGTCGGAGACCGCAGAACAGTAAACCGGTGGTTCAGAGTCGTAAGTGAAACGTTTTACTTAAGTATATATTCTTTAAACGACTCTCGACGTCCGAGTCGTGAGGGGTATGTTCCTTCACTGTTTGGAATGAATAGCTAAAACAAAAACTTACCGGGAAGAAATCTCTTCTTTCGGAAGACTAAGGAGGTAACGGAACCAAGGGGGACTACCAGGACGGGGTGCACAATTGTGTGTCCCCGGTGTAGGGCCCGTTTCCGACCGAGGTGTGGAGTGAAGGACCAAGAGACGACTCCCACAAACGAATGAAGATCTGTACATTTACCAAACGTGAAATTACATTAGTTTCTGACGTTTTTTTTTTTTTTTTTTGTGCGGTGAACTTTTGGCAACCCCCTTTTTCTTTCCTTCCCCTTGTCCGGAGGTTCTGTCACAGAGATTTCGTCGTTCTCAGAGTGCTGGAAGTGCTTGTTCCTGAGCTTACAAAATGTTGTAAAAGGGTTCCGTAATAAAAGATTATTTAGAGGGGACCCAAACGTAAGAAAAACGGCATATTATACGTTTCTTCTTTTTCTTGTTACTGACCTTTAACCCGCCGACACTAAACTTCCGAGAGTGAACGTACGACTCTTCACAATATTTAGTTATAAAAACCGTAGTCGACGACTATTGTCGAACCATGATCGCCACGAACTAAGTTCTACAGTATACTATGTTATTATGTGTTTAACTTGTGTGTGTCCCACCCCCCCCTTATTAGTGTGTTGGACAGTACCCACACCATCAAAAAGCACTCGTAAGTCCCTCCCTTTCCGTCTTCATCTTTGGACTTCATGCTTTATTTGTTTACTTGTTGTGGATAGTATGGTCCTTTTTTGTAATGACTGTTTGCCTTGTGTACTAAGAATACAACAACATTGTACTGACCAAAGTAATAAGTTTTGGAATATCCTATTTAAATACTTGCTAGACCAGGTTGATTTCATGATTTCGGTTACTCTTTCAAATAAATGGGTTATACTAGTGTACGAAAAGGATAATTATAAATTTTTAATTAAAAGAATTCTCTTATCGGGAAAGGAGGTGATAAATTGGAAACATAGGGTAACCAGGAAGTCTCAGTCTGATTTTTTTTATATATATATATATATAGGACTTACACTAATCCTATTGAAATCTTACCGGAATATATTTTTTACAAAGTTATAATCGGTAGTTAATAGATTCTAATTGAAAGTTTCGTTTATGTAAGGTTTGTAAGTAAAGGTACTACAAAGGAAAGTATGACTCCGTAAGAGAACAGAACATGTGACAGTAAACAGAAACTTGTAAACTCTTCTATGACCAAGACTTAAACAATCGGGGAGAAGGAAAAATTTAAAGAAAAGGGTAAACGGTTTTCTTGACAAAACAGGGGACTTAGATAATCACTGTCGAAAGGTTAAAGTCAAAATCATAAACATCAAGTCACCGGGGACATATTCAGGACCGAGGGGTTTTGGTCGATGTGTTGGAGGTAGTTTAGTAGGGAAGAGAGGCACGGAAGAAAGGGGTAGATAGAGTAGTCCAACGGTCCTCGTGATTACTCAATCCCACCACTACCCTTGTTATGGACCGTGTGTCACTCGAGAGACAATTACACGAGGAGAACTTTCGACTACGATAAATGAGTGTTACGGATAATGAGTGTTATAAAATTTTATGAGTAAAAATAAACAAAAGAGGTAACCAGATACCTAATGAGGTTGAGTTCAGTAACCGAACTAATAACGTTCAACCGGTAGGTACGAAAGAAAAAAAGAATCATATTGACGAAATGTTACAACACAATCAAAGACAACGTGTCGTTTCACTTGGTCGCTATACATCTGTATCTAGGGGAGGGAAACCTTTGAGGGACGGTGTGAGGGGTCAGGTGCGGAAGCGGTAGTGTCTCGTGACTCGACTCGTGGGACCCGACGTGTCGTCCAAGGGTGATCGAGAGACAACGTGTGCACCGGCACATATGTAAGTCAGGAAGGGACGGAGGGGAAGGGCGAGACACAGGTGTTCAACCAAGGGATGCAGACGCAGAGATCGGGACGGGACATTTGTCGGAGTAGACGTGGTAGAAAGATTTAAGGTATGTATACACAATTATATCCTATAAACAAAAAGAGAAAGACTGAATGAAGTGTGACATACTGTCTGAGATCTAGGTCGGTGTAGTAGTTACCCTAAAAGTTTGTTCTTTTGGGAAAGTTCGAGACAACGGGTCGAAGGTAAAGACATCACCTAAGAGTTAGTGGTACTAATAATAATAGTCTGAAAGCAAGTTGTTGCTTGACGTGCAGAGTGTCAAGACTACGGCGACTTCTTATCAACAGTAGGTTCGAAATCCGGACCTCTACAAGAGTCGTGACACCTATTTAAGTGATAGAAGAGACAGGGAGCCCAGGTGAAAAAAAAAAAAAAAAAAATTGTCGTCCCTAGAAGTGGTGTGGGACAAGACGCTAAGGATTGTCGCCACATCCGTCTTTCCCGAGGACATCCGAAAGGGAACGGGAAATCGTCTCAGGGTAAGAAAGAAAGGGGCACTGAAAAGTCGTGACACACCAAATATTACATAAACGTGTTATCGTACGTGCCTTAGGGATTTTGGTGGAAGGATTTCTATTCCTTCCGTTAATATTGACAGGGGAGTTTAAGAGGGTCCGTTGCGCCTCAGTTTCCAATTCTAAAAATTTAGGATCTTAATCTTCTCAGTCTCCTTTGACATTTTGGGTCCAGAGTCACAAAGGGAGGGTTTCGACACAAGTGTCACGGTGCGACCAAGAACTTTGAGACTTGGTATCACGCCTTCGTGTTGACTTGTCGGAATCACAAGAGAAAGGAAAGGTTTAGTAACGGGGGGTTTTATAGAGACCTCTGGCACAAAGGAAGTCAGTCTATGATCTCGAGTTCTTTGTACTCGGTTCTGCCGTTTTGACCTCAAGTCATTCTCCCGATTCTACTGTAAATCACGTAAAGAAAGTCGATAAGTGTTTTGGGAGCGTTTCTCCGGTGTGCTAGATTAAGACGGTACTTCTGTTGTGACAACTTTCTTGTATGGTGGAGGGTGCCGAGACATCGTTTGGCTTTTAGTTTTAGTGTGTTTTAGTTTTAGTTTTAAACGCTCTTAGTTTTAGTGTGTTTACGTCGGTTCCTCTATGAACTGCTGTGTTGGACTCGGTCCCCTAGTTCCAACCGCAGTTGTCACTATTCAGTCTAACTAACATAACTCTTCACGGGGACACATGCTTCACTACTCTGACCCGTGAAGTGGAGACCCTAGGAGGGGTGTTTTTGGGCATTCGGGTTCGATGTACACTCCTTTTCCAGTCCGTTTAGGTTTGACTTCTTGTTTTGTGAACTGGTGACGAGGGGTTTCCACAGTTCCGGTAGTTTTTGTCCCTTTCAAACGCTTTGTCAGTGGTAGGTCCCTTCGGATTCCTCTGTGCTGATGAGTTACAGTACTCCACAGGACTTGCTTTGGGGTCTGTCTTTTTGTTGTAATTCATTTTTCGGGGCAGTGAAGTACCCTTTATCTACCCTTTTGTCACCTTTGTCACAGTCTGAAATAAGAAAACCCGAGGTTTTAGTGACGTCTACCACTGACGTCGGTACTTTAATTTTCTGCGAATGAGGAACTTTCTTTTCAATACTGGTTGGATCTATCGTATAAGTTTTCGTCTCTGTAATGAAACGGCTGATTCCAGGCAGATCAGTTCCGATACCAAAAAGGACACCAGTACATACCTACACTCTCAACCTGACACTTCTTCCGACTCGTGGCTTCTTAACTACGAAAACTTGACACCACAACCTCTTCTGAGAACTCTCAGGGAACCTGACGTTCCTCTAGGTTGGTCAGGTA
>SJYO01004349.1:1073998-1183914 GCA_006410555.1 Capra ibex | reverse complement strand
CTACGACCCTCCCTAACCCCCGTCCTCCTCTTCCCCTGCTGTCTCCTACTCTACCGACCTACCGTAGTGACTGAGCTACCTGCACTCAGACTCACTTGAGACCCTCAACCACTACCTGTCCCTCCGGACCACACGACGCTAAGTACCCCAGCGTTTCTCAGCCTGTGCGGACTCGTTGACTTGACTTGACTTACTTTAGAACGCATACTCACGGTTCAGTGAAGTCAGTACAGGTCGTAAAAACGCTGGGATACCTGATATCGGGTGGTCCGAGGAGACAGGTACCCTAAGAGTCCCGTTCTTCTGACCTGACCCAACGGTACTGGAGGAGGTCCCCTAGAAGGGTTGACTACCTAGCTTATGACAGAGGAGACAGAGGACGTAACCGTCCACCAAGAAATGGTGATTACGGTGGACCTTTTAAACGTAATTATTGTTACGTAGTTATAATCAAGTAATTAACATTGTTTACATAGTGTGATTCTACGATTCATCCTCTTTTCACCCACATCCCATGTACTCTTGAGATACATGATGATAGAAACTTTGAGAAGACGTTTGGATTTTGAAGACTTTGTTTTCAAAAATAAATTTTTATTTTTTAAATTTTTTTTTTAACTCTGAAGGGACCGTCAGGTACCAAGGTGACGTCTCCCATACCTAGACTAAGGACCAGCTCCTTGATTCTAGGATGTACGGCACTCCGGTCTTCCATTTTTTATTTTATTTTTATTTATTTGTTTTATCCGGTTATATAAAAATTTTGATGTAAAAATTTTAAGTAAGGAAAATAAAATGACTATAGATACCTAGGTTTCTGTCGTCTCTGTAGTGAAACGGGAGTTTCCAAACATGCCAGTTTCGATATGAAGAAGGTCATCAGTACACACTACATTCTCAACCTGGTGTCTCTTCCGACTCTCGGTTTCTTAACTACGAAAGCTTGACACCACAACCTCTTCTGAGAACTCTCAGGAAACTTGTCGTTCCTCTAGTTTGGTCAATTAGGATTTCCTTTAGTTAGGACTTATAAGTAACCTTTTTGACTGTGATTTCAACTTCGAGATTATCAAACCGGTGGACTACGTTTCTCGGTTAAGTGACCTTTTCTGGGACTTCGACCCGTTCTAACTCCCGTCCTCCTCTTCCCCTGTTGTCTCCTACTTTACCAACCTACCATAGTGGTTGAGTTACCTGAACTCAAACTCGTTTAAGGTCCTCTACCACTTCCTGACCCTTCGGACCGCACGACGTTAGGTACCCCAGTGTTTCTCAAACTGTACTGAATCGTTGTTGTTGTTGTTACCTAGATTTATCGACTTAATTGGTTGGTAACAAATAAAGAAGCAAAATGTCTTCTCCTTGTACTACCTAGGGTGCCCTTAGACTGGTGTACCGACCCGACGGGAGTATCTGGTAGGAACGTCACCCCGAGACAAGGATGATTGTGTACGGGGGTTAGAACAAATATGGTCTGCATGAACAATAAAATTAATACATTGAATTAATCAAACTTTAGTGTTCATATTAACGTTTTCTCAGCAATAAAGATACTTTTTTTTTCTGATTTACCAAACTTTTTTTTTGAACTATTTCCGTTTATCGATTTTTATGAGGAAACTTCTACATACAAAAACATGGTATTTTCTAACCCTCTTTTACAGTACTTTCAGTCCTTCTCAAGACATGAGTCTAACAAGTGTAAGAAGTTTAAAACGAGATGAATTTCTGTGGTTTTAATCTTTAGTATCTAACACTCACAATAAAGACGCCCTTAGGTTCAGTAAAGTTGGTGTTAGTTTCTTTTGTGGTACCACGATAGAGTTTCCTGACAACTCACTCGTAAATATATAAATTATATTTTATGACAAAATCTGTGCACATAGGAAAAATTATTATAGGGACGAAATGACGAAAAAGTAATTGACTAGAAAAGTTACTTGGTTAATGGTGACTAGTGTTTACTGATTGGTTCCGTAAGATAGATAACTTCTACCAAAATTAAAAGTAAAAAGTACGTTATTAAATATCAGGTAAAAACCGACGAAAAGTAAAATGACCATTTAAGTACAAAAATAAGACATGACAAAATATTACTCACGGTGTACGTTAAGACAGTGGAAAAGGGTGGTCACCTGAGATCTATGTTCTCACTAACGGATTAACAAGACACGACGAGTATTCTTTATTTGCGCAGAAAAGTTTAAGAATTCCTCGTTTTCCAAGGAAGAATCTACTTGTTGCATTTCGTAGGGCACTCTCCCCCTCCTCTTTAGGGACTCTTGTTTCCTTGAGTTTTTACAAACAGATAGACAAAATCTAAGTCACAGACCCCTTTGTTATGGTAAAGGAGTTTTACTTCACTCAGAGAAAAACTTCTTGAGATTCATCCTCTTCCTCTTCCGTTACCGTGGGGTGAGGTCATGAGAACGGACCTTTTAGGGTACCTACCTCCTCGGACCATCCGACGTCAGGTACCCCAGTGCTTCTCAGTCTGTGCTGACTCGCTGAAGTGAAAGTGAAAAGTGAAAGTACGTAACCTCTTCCTTTCCCGTTGGGTGAGGTCGCAATAATGGACCTCTTAGGGTCCCTACCCCCTCGGACCACCCGACGGCAGATACCCCAACGTGTCTCAGTCTGTACTTACTTCGCAGAATCGTCGTTCATCCTCTTTCCTACTTTGACTTATTCACGTGCCACGAAGACGTGGTGTTACTGTGACCTATACTTAAACAAAGAAGTTAGCGTTACGTTCGTTCTAGTGTGTCTGTATGAAATGGGAAGGGTTCTCTTAGAGAGAAAGAACCACTACCATTGTTTCGATAAAGAAAGAGGTAACGATCCTTTGAGTGAGACTAGTTTCGACTTGGCATTGTCAATCTTAAAAGATTCGTTTCACTTGTCGTTTTACGGGATTCCTATGTTGTTTACCTTAATTTACCAATAAATGTTTAAGTCGACAAGTGGGAGTTTTTTTTTTTTTCAGGAACTTTTTAATCACACCAAAAACAGACCCTATACGAAACCTCCTTATTAAAAAATTTATCCCGTAAATAATTTTTGTGTGAACCCTCTGTTTGTCTCTCTCGACTTTACCTATAGTCGATGGTCAGCCCTTGTATTTCGTCATGTCTCCTAGGTCTTAGTACGAAGGAGCCTAATTCGTTCTACTTTCAAATTTCCACTCCGAAACGTCGCACGTGAATCCGAACCTACCTGAATTGCTGCCAAGGTAATACTCGTCTGATAATGGTCTTTATGACCGACCGCTCATCCGTCCTCTGGTTCTCCTTTTAGTTTGTCCCTCTCTTACCAACCCCGACGCCCGAAGATGGGTACTGGACGTGGGGAGTCTGTGTGGGGGTAGAGGGGGTCGAGTCCCCTCCTCTGCTACCTCCCACCCTCCACTCTTTCTTTCTCTCCACCCCTCACTCACTTCTACCCCTACAGGTCCTCGTCAGAGGCCTTCCTTTTCGAAGGAGAAAAAAGGGGGAGGGTACGAAGGGTGTCCGAAGGGTCCACCACGATCACCATTTCTTGGGCGGACGGTTACGTCCTAAGCATTCTCTACTCCCAAGTTAGGGACCAAGTCCTTCTAGGGGACCTCCTCCCGTGCCGTTGGGTGAGGTCATAAGAGAGGACCTCTTAGAGCACCTGTCTCCTCGGACCGCCCGATGTCGGGTGTCCTAGTGTTTCTCAGCCTGTCCTGACTTCGTTGAACCGTGCGTACGTACGAAAGGTGTTCTTAATTGGAACTGTACTTTTCACGGTGTACTTTTCCTTTCTCCGTTTGTCCTGTCAGACTCGACGTATCGTGTGTAAGGGACCCAGACTCGTTCCAGTCTAAACCTCTCGTGTAGTTGAACCGATTGTTTTGCGCTCATAGGGGGTCATGATAAAATCCCTACTGTCCCTCTTTTCGTTTATGTATTTGGTTTATGTCTTTACGTCACTGGGAAACTTTCGAACGAGTAGAATCAGGACCCGTTTGAAGACAAACATATGTATAAAGTAGAAAGGTCATAAATTTTACCTTAAACTGAATTGACTGTAATAATCCCGATCGAGAAGATGGAAATCTTGGATGACGATAAAGAACCATGTGAGGGTACACTAAAGTTCAGATGACACACCTTTTTTATGTTTGGAGTGTAAGTTTTTGATTCTAATGTGTGTCATATGGTCGTGACTAACGCAATTACCTCCATCCTTGATAGTCGTAAGAAGAGAAGTGTCGGACCGAGTCTTGAGTGGTGAACGTGGTAAAGAGTATAGGAGGGAAGGGAGGTGGGTCTTTGGCGTCGTCAGGGTAAACGCACACAAGACGGAAGAGTACATTAAGGGTGGTCTGTAAAGGTAGGTGTTCAGACACACCTGGAAGATCGATTGGAACGTAGTAGTCTCAGTCGTAGTAAGGGTCTGTGATGTCAGAAGAGCTGTATTCAATATGGTGGTAGAAGAGTCCTAGCTTGAAGGCACACTAGCCGATGTCGGGAGAGAAGGATTGGGGGGGTGTAAAGTAGTCAATAGGTTTAAAAGGGTGAGACAGAGGTGTTCCTAAGATTAAATATCGGGGTACCCTAAAACTTGAAGTACTATCATTCTTAGAATAGAACGACCAATAGACAAAATTAATGGCACCGGGGCTGTGGATCGTGTCGTGGTGTGTGTTCTTCTATGTCTTTTGTATGAACAACTACTTTCAGTATGTAACGATCTGGAGTTTTGATATGAGCACCGACGAGTAGAAATTATATTCCGTCCGTGTGTGTTCTCCTAATGAAAATCTTTGGGAAACGGTTAGTAACTGGAGACTGGATTGAAAAAAATAAGGTACAAGAGAAGGACCGGGGTAGTTGGGGGATAGTTGTGTGTGTGTGTTACACCGAATTACTTTTTTTTTAAAATAATTTCGATCCATGTCGATCGAGAAGATGGATCGAAATTATTTTAAAGTTTAACTATTAGTAATGTTTTTATAATAAAAGTTTTCTTTTTTTTTCTACCAACGGAAAAAAAAAATTAGAAGATCTGAAAGGAGTTTTATTTTACCTTTTAACCGTTCTCAAATCCAGTTAAACTAATTTACATGTGTCCAGTTAAGTTTATCAAGTTCGGTTTATGAAATGACTTTATAAAGAAAAAGAGGTAGATGAATTAACAGTTTTAACTGGTATAGCAGTTTTCGAGTCAGATGGAGTAGACAAGACTATGTAGATATTAGTTTTCATCGTAAAACCTCGTCTTATCAAGAAATATGTATAAATATTCTGAAAAAGAACCTCGACTGAAAAAATTTCACAAAAGTTATTTTAAAGTGTATTACACTGACTACATATTACTGATTCTTTTTATACTTTCGTGTTAGGTTCACTGTCAATACCTAAAGGATGGACCCTCTTTTTTTTTTGACGGTGTCTCGTACAACCCTTGTAGTTTCTCACTCTGTGTCCGAATATTCGTTGACTCTTGCATCTCTGTTTAATAACTATTAGTTACTGTTCGACCTTTATGTCTACCGAGACTAACGATGCGAAGGGAGCGGGAGGAGACGGGAGAGTAGAACGGAATGGGTACACCTAAGGTGTCCCGTAGTAGTATTGATGGTGGGTGTGGGGTGGGAGGAGTGAAACTGGAAGGTCAGTTTGGGACCAGGTGTGACGCGGTTCGGTCGACTTGTCCTGACCTCTTTTGGTGGGTCGAAGGGACCGTGAGAGGAATCTCAGTGTTGACGATCCGAAGGGACCACCGAGTCACTCCTTCTTGGACGGACGGTCACGCCCTCTGGGCCCAGGCTAAGGACTAGACCCTCCTAGGGTGTGCGCCGGCTCGTCGACTCGGGGACGTGGTATCGATTCTCGGACGCGAGACCTCGGATCCGCCGGTGTTTATGACTCGAGGGCACAGTGCCGATGACTCCGGAGACGCGGCACCTCGGGTCCGAGACGTTCTTCTCTTCGGGACACTACTCTCCAGGGGTGCGGTGTTGATCCCTCGTGGGGGGGTGTGGTGTTGATCCCTCGTGGGGGTGTGGTGTTGATCCCTCGTAGAGGTGTGGTGTTGATCCCTCGTGGGGGTGTGGTGTTGATCCCTCGTGGAGGTGTGGTGTTGATCCCTCGTGGGGTGTGTGGTGCTCCCTCGTGGGGTGTATGTTAATCCCTCGTGGGGTGTATGTTAATCCCTCGTGGGGATGTGGTGTTGATCCCTCGTGGGGATGTGGTGTTGATCCCTCGTGGGGAGTGTGGTGCTCCCTCGTGGGTGTGTGGTGCTCCCTCGTGGGTGTGTGGTGTTGCTCCCTCGTGGGTGTGTGGTGTTGCTCCCTCGTGGGTGTGTGGCGTTACTCCCTCGTGGGTGTGTGGTGTTGCTCCCTCGTGGGTGTGTGGTGTTGATCCCTCGTAGGGTGTGTGGTGCTCCCTCGTAGGGTGTATGTTGATCCCTCGTGGGTGTGTGGTGTTGATCCCTCGTGGGTGTGTGGTGTTGATCCCTCGTGGGGGTATGTGGTGATCCCTCGTAGGGTGTGTGGTGTTGATCCCCCGTCGCGACAAGTGGTGTTGATCTCTTTCGTACTTGTCGTTACTTCTGGGTCGTGTCGGTTTTTACTTATTGGTTTTTATAAAAAATTTCTTTAGTACTGACGATTAGAGATGTCTCACCAAACATTACCTTCCGTTCGGATGTTATAGGACACCTTTAATAAACTATAAAGGAAAAAGAAGATTTGAGGTCGTGAGAGGGGACGAAGGTGTGCAAGGGGAGTGCTAGGAGGTTGGCGGACGTGTACGGGGGTCCGTCCGACACAGGGAAGGACGCCGAAAAGAACTGTGCAGACCTAAGACTATATTTCGGGGAGGTGGACCCCTCGTCTGGGAGGAGTGTGACGGACAGGTTCTCGTGACGGTACCGTTCTCCAAGAGAGGGATTCCTAAGAAACGAAGGAACGGTCGAGCACCTCTTAAGCTTTTTTTTCAAAATTTTATGTTATAGGTCGAAAAAAGTGACAAAAGAGACCTTCCAGTTTACCTTGCGGATCAAGTGGTACAACAACCAATTAGAAGAAGGAGTAGAGTAAACGACATAGTCGTCGTTACTTATATTGACTAGAGAGAAAGAAAGTGTACCATAGTCCTTCGGACGAAAGGATCGGGAGGAAGCATAGTCCCCAAGGACACACAAGAAGTCTGAAGTCAGGTAGTAGTGTGGTGAGGAGAAGGGGTAGATGTGACGAAGGAGTCGACACCTAAGTTAGTTAATGGGTGTTGACGGTTTACCTTCAGACGTCAGGGGTGGGATTGGGGCCTTAAGGTCTGAATCTCTAGGTCAAGACAACTGGTAGTGGTGACTTCACAGAGATTCTTTGAAGACTTTGAATCGCGTAGACTTGGGTCTGAGGACTAGGGTCGAGGGTCTGTAGGAGGGTGTTTGAAGGGGTAGGGGTGTTCGTCGGGGTAGACAGGTGCACGAGTCGGGGGTTTAGGACCTCAAGAGGAACTGAGGACAGTTCAGAGGAAAACTAAACCTCAGACAGGTCTCAGACTGGAGAAGGGAGGTGGTTTCAGACGGTCCAAACTCGTCGGTGAGAAAACAAGGACTTAGCAAAGTTGTCCCAAAGAAAATTGAGAACGGGGTCGTCAGTTAAGGTTGTGTCATCGATCTCACCAGGGATATTTTACATTCAGTGTAGTACAATGAGGAAACAAACTTTAAGAGGTCACGGAGAGATAGGAGAGATCATCAATTTCCGTTTGAGAAGTGATACTGGAAGTCTTGGGATTTACTCGACTTGTGGGTGACGGAGGGGCGAGACGAGGTGGACTTCGCCTGAGGAACCGTAAATAGTCGTACGGTTCATACGGTAGTTCCGACGAGTCCACCGAGTCACCATTTCTTAGGTCGACGGTTGTGTCCTCTGGACCCACACTAGGGACCCAGCCCTTCTAGGGGACCTCCTCCTTGACCGTCGGGTGAGGTCATAAATATCGGACTCTTCGGGGTACCTGTCTCCTCGGAACCTGTCAAGTGTTCCAGAGTACGGTGGGGAGTTCTGGAAACGTGGACGACAAGGGAAACGGGTCTTGCAGAAGGGTCCATGGAAACACTGAGAAAGGAAGTGAAGAAGGTCAAGGGACGTGTATACAGAAGCTCCTAAAGGAACTACTAGGAGATATTTTGTCGTAGAGGGAGGTTTTGAGTCGTGAACGAGAGTAGGAAGAGACAAGGCACAAAAATGCATGGTAGTAGAATGTGTAAAATACGAGGCACCGAAAGAAATAGTGATAGTTATGGTGTGGTACTCCTGTCACTAGGACCTGTGAAATAAGTTCAGACAAAGGGTTTTGGGTTTTTATACGGACCGTCTATTTTTCTTTAGTCTGTCATTAGCAACTTATTTCCTTAATTGACGTTAACCTCTTCCCTGCAAAGATACTTATGAGTCTATTGTAAATGACTCACGAGGGATAGTCCGCGTGACTCACGAGACGTGCAAAATAGAAAGATTTGGAAGTGTTGTCTGAGACTCCACTCGAGAACGACTGGGGATTAACATGTCTACTTCTTTAATATCGACCCCCTTCAGTCTATTGGGTGGGTGGAGGGTCCCGGTGGCCCGCCACCCGAACTCCGACTATGACGATCGACGAAGAGAGGTGTCAGGTAACAAAAGGACGGTTGAGGTGTGTAGAGAGTCGACACAGCGACCCTACTTGGAACTCTCATTGGAATCACACGTCACTCGTGAGTCATGTGCAGTCGTCGATCACTAATTTTTTAATTTGAGGTGTGTCATCCATGTTATGATTTGCCATTGAATTGTCTAAGTGTTTCGATGTATTTTTGTTTAAGTACCATTGGTTTCCCCCTTCCCCACACCCTCCCAATTTAATCCTCCTACTCTGATCATCTATGTTTCATGACAAATATTTTATCTGTTTGTTGTTCTTAGATGGCACCTCGTGTCCCTTTATATAAGTTATAGGACATTATTTGGTGTTACCGTTTAAAAACAATTTCGGTACATCTAAAGATCTACGTTGTAAAAGGTCGTCTCTAGGTCACATTACAGTGACAGAACGATTTACCTATGATGGTGACATTCACACCTTAAAAGTATAGAAGTCGAAAACAAGGGGTTTCGATGGACGAGAGACACCTACGACTCCAAGTCCAACAGTTCTGAACTAATGAACGGTCCCACGACGACTTGGGTTGAGTCGTACGAGTGTCCGTGTTTAGCCTTTTTGGGTAAGCTACTTTGTAGGAGAGACTCCTATTTGTCGATCCCCACGGAGACCAGGTCGAGAGATCCTGGGTGAGAGGTCTCAGGACAGAAGGATGTATTGGGGTGTTTAGGAGGGCTAGTTGCCTCCATCGGCGGGACTTTACACGAACCAATCTGTAGAAGAGAAGAGACGTGGACAGAAGGACTGGGTCTTAGGACACCGATGACTAAGACTTAGGTCGGGAGGGTAAAGGTTGTGACAATGGAATACAAGATCGAGGACTCCGAATGGTCTGTGCCCAAGAGATCAGTTCGGACACGGACGTATGTGTGCACAAGTCAGTGAGGTCAGCTCAAGTTGAGACTCTGAGGTACCTGACCTCGGGGAGTCCAAGGAGACAGGTACCGCAAGAGGTCCGTTCTTATGACCTCACCCAACGGTACGGGAGGAGGTCCTCTAGAAGGGTTGGGTCCCTAACTTGTGTCAGAGGACACCGAGGATGACTCGGTGGACCCTTCGGGGTCAGTTCGAATTCATTTAAATTTAGTATAAAAGATTAATACGTCTTAGTCGTCAATGTGTCGGTCTGTCCGAATTCCTTTTTCTTTCTCCTTGTCCACACACTAGCGGACGACAGTGCTCCTGAGGCTACGAAGAGTGGAGGACCGTAAGTGTCAAAAATATCGGGGGAGGCTGTACCTTGTCCTTTCTAGATATACCGATCCAGAACACCCCAGAAGGAACGTGAGAACCGGGTAAGCGAGTCCTCCTTCAGTCGATAACACGGAGCTCCTGTGATATCGTCGGGGTCCTTCTTCATGTCCGTCCTGTCTTGACTCCGGAGGTCGGTTGTCGGTCGTGGTTCAACGATAGGTGTATGTACTCGGTTGATTCTCCTAAGAGGTGCGACCGGCCGGAAGTCTACTGACTCAGAGTCGGTTGTACAATTTACGTTGAGACACTTTCTGGGACTCGATCTTGATGGGGAGTTGAGGAGAGGAACTGTTTGACCTACTCTCTATTTTACAAAGAAGAAGAAACTTCGGTGACTCTAAATCCCGTTAAACAATACGTCGGTTTCTACCGATTCTTTTGCACGTAAGTTTTAGGTAAATATTCCTTTCATTTGGATCTTACGGTACTCGGGACATTGTTCTTCTTAACGTATATTTATATTGAGTTGTAAGTTTTATGTACTCCTTATACTCTCTACTTTATTCCCCGTAGAAAAACATTTTGAATTTCAAAACTAACACAAATACACACGTAAATCAACGAGTCAGTATAGACTGAGAAACACTGGGCGACCTGACATCGGACGGTCGGAGGAGACAGGTACCCTGAAAGGTCCGTTCCTATGATCTCACCCAACGGTATGGGCGGAATTCCTCTAGAAGGACTGGGTCCCTAGCTTGGGTTTAGAGAACGTAGAGGACACGACCGTCCACCCAAGAAAGGGTGAAATGGTGACCCGTCGGGGAGAGTCCACCACGATCACCATATTTTAGGGGGACGGTTACGTCCTCTGTTCCCAAACTAGGGACCCAACTCTTCTAGGGGACCTCTTCCTTTACCAATGGATGAGGTCATAAGACCGGACCCTTTAAGGTACCTGTCTCTCCTCGAACCACCCGATATCAGGTAGTACAGTGTTTCTCAGTCTGTGCTGACTCACTGATTCACATGTGTGTGTGTGTGTCTGTGTGTCTGAGTGTGTCCAAAGTAGAGACCAACCCCTTGATTCTAGGGTGTGCGACGTACAGAACCGGTTTTTCTTTTTCTGGTGACAAATTCTAGGTCTTTTCGACAGTCTCACTATGGTGAATAAAAATACCTGGTAAAGAAGATTTTCCTTCCTTTCTCATTTATTATTCTTTCCGATGATAAATTACTCATTTGTAGTGACTTATCAAAAACGTAATTACCGACATGTACTTCACTTCACTTCAGTTCAGTTCAACGAGTCAGCACAGGCTGAGAAACGCTGGGGCACCTGACATCGGGTGGTCCGAGGAGGCAGGTACCCTAAGAGGTCCGTTCTCATGACCTCACCCAACGGTAAAGGAAGAGGTCCCCTAGAAGGGTTGGGTCCCTAGCTTGGGTCCAGAGGGTGTAACGTCCGTCTACGAAATTGGAGATTCGGTGGTCCCTTCGGGTTACCGACATGTATTATCGTTATCATTAACGACTAAAAAGGAATTCAATCAGTCACTCTCCGTAACAGGTCTCGTGAAATGTGTACAACTAAGTAAATTAGAAGTGTTGATGAAATACTGACCTTAAGGTCATAACAGGGGTAAAATGTCTACTCCATTGACTCTATGTTTCTTACATTCCTTACATGATTCCAGTGTGTCTATCATTGGTGAATTAGGGGTGTCGTCGTGAGACTGTCTGTGTTCGTGAAGAATCCTCGTATGTCACAAGGTCCAAGTTCCGGTTCGAGAAGGTACGAAAACGTGTGTTGTCGGGGTCCCGTGGATAAAGTGTATATTCCCTAGAACCTTTAAGTGAGTCACAGAATGTTGTTTGTTTGTCGAGTCCAACCTTGACTGGGGTCTTGTCTGGGAGAATGGGTAAGTCGACAAGATCTCTTAGGGTCAACCCGACCCGGTCGTCGTATTTACATGTCGATGAACTCCTCCAGAAGAGGACCTGTCAACGGTCTCCTCGTAAAATCAATTTTCGAAAGGTTTACGAACTTAGTACGGTCGAGAGAGGGTTTCCTGTGACCTCTAGAAGAGACAACCGTCTCCCACCTAAAATGGTTACGGTTCAGTTGTTGACCATTATAAACATAAATTGTTGTTGTTGTTATTCGAAATCTGTGGAAGGGTGAATAGTAGAGTAGGACTAATGTTTTGACTAAGTTGTAAATGACTTATGGTTGTTTCCAGGTATATTAGTTTCGATACCAAAGAGGTCATAAGTACATACCTACACTCTCAACCTGGTATTTCTTCCAACTCACGCTTTCTTAACTAACACCACAACCTCTTCTGAGAACTCTCGGGGAACCTGAAGTTCCTCTAGTTTGGTCAGTTAGGATTTCCTTTGGTCAGGACTTATAAGTAACCTTCCTGACTACGACTTCGAAGTTATGAAACCGGTAGACTACACTGTTCGGCTGAGTGACTTTTTCTAAGACTACGACCCTTTCTACCTCCCGTCCTCCTCTTCCCCCGTTGTCTTCTACTCTACCAACCTACCGTAGTAGTTGAGTTACCTGTACTCGAACTTGTTTGAGACCCTCTATCACTTCCTGTCCCTTCGGACCGCAACAACGTCAGGTACACAACCGTTTCTCAGTCTGTGCTGACTCGTTGACTTGTTATTGATACACGTTTAGTCATACTACTAGTAATTCCTTGTAGGTCAATGTATATTAAATGGACTCATATAACTAAATCTTGAATATTGAGAGTTCTCTTCAAATTTCTCGAAGTCACTAGACACCTTATTGTCGGTACCGTGATTTCTTTCAATGTCCTGTGTCTCCCCCTTTAAGTTGGAGACATAGTAGATCTTTTTAAGTTATGGTGATACAGTCTTTTTTATTTAATCTGATTTCCAGTCGTCTGAATGGGTTTACTGAAACTTGTTCAGTAAAGTAAACAGGTGAAGGTACAGAAGTAAACATTTTGTTTTTCTAACCAGATGTTTGGTCGTTTAGACAGGAACGTGTTAATCTTACAAATCTAAGTCTGTTGCGCGTTTTGTCGTCCTGACTCCACCCCGAACCATGTACCTCCCCATAGTCCCTGTCTTCTACCATTTATAGGTTTGGGGTCTCGGTAAGTATGTACTTAATCCTTCTGAAATATATATATATACCGAAGGACCCACCGAGTCACCATTTCTTAAGTGGACGGTTAAGTCCTCGGCGACCTTGACACCCAAGGTAAGGACCTACTCCTTCTAGGGGACCTCCTCCTTTACCGTTGGTTGAGGTGATAAGAACGGATCTTTTAGGGTACCTGCATCCCCTGAACACCCAATGGCAGGTATCCCAACGTTTCCTTAACCTGTACTGACTCGTGCGTACACTGTGTAACGTATATATATACGTATGTGTGTATATATATATTTCTGGGTCCCTTTTCTCGTAAGGTTTCATAGTCGTTTTTACATGACTTAAAAGGTTCTGAACTTATTTTGACCCTGTGGTCTTTATCATTGGAACGATTCATTCATTACCGTCTACATGAACTGTGAACCAATTACCCTAGATTTCTTTTCATTTGTACGCGGGTGTGTTTACGTATGTACGTATATGACGTGTGCGTGTGAGTTAGGGAGCGTGTCTTCACTCCCTCCGAAGGGTGAGTGAGTGACCTCGTGCCTCGGACGCGTCCGCAGTTGTACCTCGAGAGTGGGTCAGAGCGACGTGACGTGGTTTCCGTGCCTTGCGCGTCACGCGGACGCGTGCGGCGTGCGAAAGGACGCTCGTGTTTCCTCCAGGCCCTAGAGAAGGTCTGATCCTGCGAACATGGTCGCTCCCCTTCCGCGAGCAACTTGGTCACCTTTCCTGATCTTCGGACTTGAGACCGAAGGACCAATTCCGTCGAAATGTGGGCTGAGACGTCATGGCCCCTCCTTTCCTATAAGACGGGCCTAGGACGGCCCTTGCTTAGTTTCCTACTTCTTTCAACGAAAAACCACGGACGCTCACGGAAAAGAACGAGCCTTCCTAGAAGGTCAAACCCGTGTCTTGTATCGTTTCATTTAAGTTCTCATTTACCGTCTTTATCCCTCCCGTGACTTCACAAGTCGTCTATCCTCCGGTTTTGCCGACAACAGCAGCGTTTTGACGTTTTTTACGAGGTACCAGTAGGTAATTTCCCTACGCTTGTTTTTAAGATGTCTTAATTTACCATTGGAAAATTAAGGGACGAGACGACGCCCATTCTACGGTCCAGGAGAGGTGAGCAGTAGTACGTCAACCAAATCAGACGCTTAGAGCCAATGAGAACTTGGTCAATTTAAACTTAAATTATCAACCACCTTTGGTTGACTATTCCAGAGGTACTGGAAAGTAAAAGGTGGGTGCGCATAGTGAGTGTTCTATCAGTTCCACGAGTGACGGGTGCTGCACTGGGATTCAGTAGGGAAGTGACGGTTAATCTTTTACTAAATTAAATCCCGAGTAAAACAAAAGGAGTTTTTATTCCTGAAAAAAAGACCGAGGTACTAAGACTGTGGTCGAAAATAACCCTTTTGGAACCTTCCCGAAATTGTTCAGGTTTACTACCTCTCTTCCCCTTTACGGGGAAATAAGAACGGGGGAAATTAGAACAATTCCACTTTGTGTGTGTGAGAGACACAGACAGAGAGAGTATGTAGGACGGGGAAGGGGTGAAAATAATGAACTCTCAGAAACCCCCTAAAAAAAGGGATGAGAAATAAAGTAATAATTGATGAATTTCACTCCTTAGGACCGTCTGTCTTAGGATTTTAAATTTTTTATCTTTACTGGAACTTCTCATATACCTTACTTACTTCAACTATTTATAATTTTCTCTCAATTAAAAAATTTGATAATTCTCTTACCTCGGGAAAGAGAACTTACACAACTTACACATAGAGACAACACAGACAGGAATCCTAAGTACGGATATCCCCTGTCTCCTTTCGTTCCTTGTTTTGGAGGAGAGAAAGACTAAAAAAAAAAAAGGTCGACGACATGTTGCGGGAGAAGGACACAGACACCTCACTGTTCGGGACTCGCGACCCCCTCCCTTCGGACCGGAGGCGGTCGAGACTCAAAGGAAGAGAGGTCTCAATTGGGTAGTAAACCCCGGTCCACGGTCCGGTCTAACAAGAGGGAACCCCCACCCTTCACTGCCGGTCCCAGAGTAGAAGTCCTCGAGTCTTGACGTAGGTCCCGCACTGGATTAAGTTCGAGCACAGGAAGATGACACGGTTGTAATGGAGACGACTATAAAGGTCGACACAGGGTATACCGGGTGCAGGCAAGTAAATGTGTGTGTGTGTGAGTGTGTGTGTGTGTGTGAAGCCTTTCCAGACCAGTCGGTAAATTTATCCGATCTCCGAGACTGACGTAGATGTAAGTCACAGGAAGGTAAGTAATGTGGGCCGCACCAGGTCCCCTTCTCCAATAAAGACTTCCCACACTCCTCTCTACGTAAAGTTTCACGCAAGGAGTCCCTCTTGACTCGACAAGAAAGGATTCTTCCAGTACTTGTCTAGTGTAACGTAATCCTCAGAGAGAACGGGACCAAAGACCCGGGACCTCCCAACTCGAAATACTAGATGGTCCATGTTAATAGTCTAGTCACGACTTCTTTGTAGCAAAAGATACACTTCGAAAGTTTCGTTTGATTCAAAATAGTTACTAAAAGGGGTCTTTTCTACTGACAGAAATTAAACTCGAGGTTACGAGGACGACCGTTCGTAGGTCTGAAAGGGTATCGACTTGACCCGACTAAATTTTCAGTGGAACACTTAACCCCTGTCCTACGTCCATACCTTTTTGTGATAGTAGTGATGAGTCTTCATGACAGTATAATTGTTATTGGTTTTTCTTTCGACTCTTTCCTCGTTCCTCCCCCTTCCCCCTTCAACTCCTCTAATTCCCAGTCGCGGTCCACCACGTCGTCATTTCTTGGGTGGACGGTCACGTCCTCTGTGTTCTCTGTGCCCAAGGTAGGGACCCAGTCCTTCTAGGGGACCTCCTCCCGTACCTTTGGGTGAGGTCGTAAGAACGGACCTCTTAGGGTACCTGTCTCCTCAGACCGTGTGATGTCAGTTGTCCCATTGTTTCTCAGTCTACACTGACTACGATGAGTCGTGTGTACGTACTTCGTTTCATAAAAAACATTTCCACATATTGTGTCCGATAAATTTTACTTGTCTCTTGACTCGATAAGATTTCGTGTCGACGTCTCCGATAAGAAGTTGGAGACTATAGACACTAGTGTAAACTCTTGTCTAGTGCAACGGGGGAAGAGAAGGATGAAGAACCTTTATGTCTTCTGCATAATGTCATAGGTGGTTTATTTTGTATTCTTACATTCATCTTTTGCACGACTACGTGCAAAGAAAGTATAGGTCTGGTCTGTCTTTGCTCATAAACTTATAATGATCCCTGAGTATAAAAGGTTGTGAACAAATGATATCGAGTACCACCCCTGGAAAGTACCCTTTTTTTTTTTTTCCTCTCTCCCTCTAACTGATGTGACATGATGTGAAGTATGAATACCCAGTCATTTAAACTTAAATTCTTGTTTCCCTAGACTCAAAGTCAAATCGACACGACGGTTTCTGACAAACCGAAAAGGACTGTTTGAGACTCAAAGTCAAGGAGGAGACGATTTATTTCCCGAGGTAAGAGAAACTCTTGATGGTAACAGGGAAAAGCATAGTTGTGAGGAGCGTAAAGGTAGCACACTGTACTACTTGTTGCAAGTTTCGGATCCTCTTCCCATTCAGACTGAACGAGGAAAACTACTTTCACTCCTTGTTTTCCAGACTTCACCCTCTCTTGACTGTCATCGTGGATGTGGACCTGTGCTGACGACAAAACAAAGGTTTTCCCGAGGCACCTGTATCAGAGTAAGTTCAGAGTGTTGTCTGGGACCTTCGAGTGTAAGTACCCACTTAACCTACCCCTTTAAATTCCCAATAGGGTCCTGTCACTTTTTGTGGAATGAATACAGGTATTCTGCACGTACTGTACCTTAAACCCGGTCTTCCAACCTTTACAGACATATAAGGTAGTGTTAGTTTAGGTGGTTTTCCGCACAAAGCGTGTCTGTGAACGACGGTGCTAGTACAGTAGAGGGAGAAGTAGGGTCATGACAAAACCACAAGGTTGGTGAAGGACCTTTGGAACTTGACTATTTCTGTGAGTCGCGGTCGGGCTCCTCGTGAGAGTGCCGCCGACAAATATGAACTTCCTCCACATAATAGGAAAAAATCCCGTGTTCAGCCTTTCGACGGATGTCGTCTTTCGATGACGGCTAATAAAACCAGGGTTGTGACAGGAGTCTGTGTCTCTCTCCCTTTTTATTTCCTTGGTTGGGAGGCCGGTGCCGAGGGGGCCCCGACACACTCTTCCTTCATCCACCCCTCTCCTCTGGTTTGGGTTCTTCCTGCCACCTCAAGGGGACAGGAGGAGGTACCCTACGTCCGGGCACACTGCACTCGTGCACATGAGACATACTACAGTGTGTGTGGGCGGACGGAGAGGAACCCGGTATCGGGGACCTCGTTCAAATGTAAATCAAGTTCCTGTGACCTCGGGGGAATCTTGTAACTCTCGCAATGTCACGACATCCCCATGTCCTTCGAGGTTCGTTCCGAGGTATCGTTCCAAGGATTCGTTCCAAGGATGACTAGATTCGTTGTCCTTCAAATTCCTGCATAATTTGTTTCTAGTACCGTAGGCCAGGGTAGTGAAGTACCCTTTATCTACCCCTTTGTCATCTTTGTCACAGTCTGAAATAAAACCCCCCGAGGTTTTGGTGACGTCTACCACTGACGTCGGTACTTTAATTTTCTGCGAATGAGGAACCTTCTTTTCAATACTGGTTGGATCTCTCGTATAAGTTTTCGTCTCTGTAATGAAACAACTGATTCCAGGTAGATCAGTTCCCGGATACCAAAAAGGACACCAGTACATACCTACACTCTCAACCTGACACTTCTTCCGACTTGTGGCTTCTTAACTACGAAAACTTGACACCACAACCTCTTCTGAGAACTCTCAGGGAACCTGACGTTCCTCTAGGTTGGTCCGGTAAGACTTCCTCTAGTCGGGACGCTAAAGAAACCTTCCTTACTACGACTTCGACTTTGAGGTCACGAAACCGGTGGAGTACGCTTCCCAACTGAGTAACCTTTTCTGAGACTACGAACCTCCCTAACCCCCGTCCTCCTCTTCCCCTGCTGGCTCCTACTCTACCGACCTACCGTAATGACTGAGTTACCTGTACTCAGACTCACTTGAGGCCCTCAACCACTATCTGTCCCTCCGGACCGCACGACGCTAAGTACCCCAGAGTTTCTCAGCCTGTTCTGACTCTCTGACTTGACTTGACTTGACTTTGGACTTGACATTTGTCTCATAAAACGGAGCTTCCATGTTGAGTCGTATTCTGACAGAACTTAAACTTTCTTGAGTGTCCGTCACTTCCGACCACATATTTATCAGTTTAAAGTGGATTCACGAACCAAGAAAAAATATTTAACGTCGTCTTAGTCTCTTGAGTTTAACAGACTCTCGATCTTCCATTGTCCCGTCCGAGTCGACCATTTCTTAGACGGACGTTACGGACTCTACTTCCAAGATAGGGACCCAACCCTTCTAAGGGACGTCTTCCTTTACCGTTGGACGAGGTCATAATAACGGATCCTTTAGGGTACCTGTCTCCTCGGACCACCCGATCCGAGGTACCCTAACTGACTCACAGTCTTGTAATATCTACCATCGTAAACTCGAATTAGTACTTTCTCCTTATTCTCAAATAGTAGTCTCGACGTCCTTCCCATACGGTGAGTGTCCCTTCTCGGATCTAAAATGACCTTTATCACCCTTCAAATCACACCCGAAACAACAGCCACCTGGTTTGTTCTCTAAGAAACCCTCAATAGAGTTTTTCCGTCTCCCTTCCTCCTCAGTTTTGTGAAAATAAAGAACCGCAATAAAAAAAACCTGTGTGGTGTGTCATTGGAAAACTCCCAGAATCAAGGGGATAGTCTCTAACTTGGGTTCAGGTGACGTCACCTTCGTATCTCAGAATTTGTGACCTGCTGGTCCCGACCTACTGGTTCAGGATTAAATAAAAATCTAATTATTTTATTAATATAAACTTTCCATATAAAGGTGGAAGTTGGGTTCACTTTGACTTTCAGTGAGTCTTTTTTTTTTTTTTTCTTTCAGTGAGTCAGTACAGGTTGAGAAAGGCTGGGGTACTGGGTCTTCCGAGGAGACGAGTACCCTGAGAGGTCCGGTCTTGTGACCTCACCCATCGGCAAGGGAAGAGGTCCCCTAGAAGGATTGGGTCCCTAGCTTGGGTCCAGAGGACGTAACGTCCGTCTAAGAAATGGTAGACTTGGTGGTCTTTTCGAGTTGGGTTGCTCTGTAAAAAAAAAGAAAATCAATTTCTTCTATAAGTGGTGTTGGAATTTAAGATACCTTTTAACGGAGATTAGTAATCAGGAATACTAAAGTTGTCAGCTTTAAGCTCTCATTGTTATACTGGGTTTTTGTTTTATTGTTTAGGGAGGTGTTTTATTCCGTACCGACAAATTCTGTTTCTTTATTTCAAAATTTTCAGGTATTAATTTGTTGTTCCTGAATAACTTATCGTTAAGAGATGAAACTTTGGTGGTGTGGACAAAAAGTAGTAGTGTCCTTCACGTCGTACTCCAATCTCGAGACGGTCGAACTCCGTCTTTCTGTGTCGGTTGTGCGTGTGTGGTACTACAAGGGACATCAATTCTTTTACGCGGAACACGGTGTGTTCGGTGTCAGTGCTTCATAATGTATAACTTTTCTTTACCACCGAGTATTCGACTCTGCAGTCTCCCCCGTCCCCTTCTCACTCTAAAGAAAGACGACGAACAATTTTATCTTTTAGATAGAACACGGTTTCGTTAATCGTCGTAACACCAAAGGGACTGTCCCACTAGTATGTTTTACTTCAATAGTTATTTCAATGGTTGTAGGGTCACATCCATGGTAGTACAGAATGAGTTTACCTTACTAACAAGAAAGGTGTCTAAAAGGTTTCGTCGAGAGTATACGTGAATGGGAAATGACTTCAGGGTAGGGAAATACCGTTTATCTACTCCCTTTTCACCTTTGTGACTGTCTAAAATAAAATAACCCGAGGTTTTAGTGACGTCTGTCAATGACGTCAGTACTTTAATTTTCTGTGAACGAGGAACCTTCCTTTCGATACCATTTGGATCTGTCGTATAATTTTTCGTCTCTGTAGTGAAAATGACTGTTCCCAGGTACATCAGTTTCGATACCAAAAAGGTCATCAGTACAATCTTACACTGTCAACCTGTTCTTCCGACTCACGACTTCTTGACTACAAAAACTTATCACCACAACCTCTTCTGAGAACTCTTAGGGAACCTACCGTTCCTCCAATTCGGTTATTAGGGTTTCCTTTAGTTGGATTTATAATTAACCTTCCTGACTACGACTTCGAGGTTATGAAACCGGTGGACAACGTTACTCGGTTGAGTAACCTTTTCTGGGACTAAGACCCTTTCTATCTTCCTTCCTTCTCTACCCCCGTTGTCTCCTATTCTGTCAACCTACCGTAGTGACTGAGTTACCTGAACTTAAGCTCGTTTGAGGGACCCTCTATTACTTCCTGTCCCTTCGGACCGTACGACGTCAGGTGCTACAGTGTTTCTCAGCCTGTGTTGACTTGTTAACTTGTTGTTGTATGATCAAAGACTACTGATCTAGGAGTTCACGGTGTAGGTGAAGGACTTCACTTCCCCGGTTCAGGTATTCAAAAGAGCATGTCCAGTGAAGTTGGTTGGTTCGTACAGAACTCAAAAGGTCCATAACATGATCCATGTTCCTAAGTTGTTGATCATTCTTTCGTAAGGGCGGGGGTACTCTCAACCGTCAGAGTAGAGTAGTAGTGTCATTGAGTGTTTTGTTCACAAGTTTGATTCGTAAGTACTTTATGTCCCGCTTATTTGTCCACCTATCCTTTCATTTCTTTACGGTTGACGATAAAGTTTTTGTCATACTTGTCATACTTTTCCGTTTTACTATCCTATGGTTTTCTCCTTGAGGGGTCCAGTAATCCAAGGCTTATACGATGACCTCTAGTCACCTCTTTATTGAGGTCTCTCTTACTTCCCTACCTCGGTTTCGTTTTTGTTATAGTTCAACACCTACACTGACCACTATCTTCGTTCTAGGCTACGACATTTCTCGTTATAACGTATCCTTGGACCTTACAGTCCAGGTACTTAGTTCCGTTTAACCTTCACCAGTTTGTTCTCTACCGTTCCCACTTGTAGCTGTAAGATCCTTAGTCGTTTGATTTTACCTGACCTTACCTACTTGAATTGAGTCTACTGGTAATATAGATGATGACGCCCGTCCTTAGGGGAGTCCTCTTTACCTCATCGGTAGTACCAGTTGTTTTCTCAGGTTTTACGTCATGAACCTACGTCAGAGTTTTTGTTGTCTTACTAGAGACAAGTAAAGGTTCCGTTTGGTGAGTTATAGTGTCATTAGGTGCAGATACGGGGTTGTTCATTACGACTTCTTCGACTTCAACTTGTCAAAATACTTCTGGGTGTTCTTGAAAATCTTGATTGTGGGGTTTTTCTACAGGAAAAGTAATATCCCCTGACCTTACGTTTTCATCCTTCAGTTCTTTGTGGACCTCATTGTCCACAAACCGGAACCTTACGCCCTACTTCTTCCCGTTTCTGATTCTCAAAACGGTTCTTTTACGTGACCAGTATCGTTTGTGGGAGAAGGTTGTTGTGTTCTCTTCTCAGATGTGTACCTGTAGTGGTCTACCAGTTGTGGCTAAAGTCTACCTAATATAAGAAACGTCGGTTTCTACCTCTTCGAGATATGTCAGTTGTTTTTGTTCTGGTCCTCGACTGACACCGAGTCTAGTACTTGAGGAATAATGGTTTAAGTCTGAGTTTAACTTCTTTCATCCCTTTTGGCGATCTGGTAAGTCCATACTGGATTTAGTTTAGGGAATACTAATATGTCACCTTCACTCTTTATCTAAATTCCCGGATCTAGACTATCTATCTCACGGACTACTTGATACCTTACTCCAAGCACTGTAACATGTCCTCTGTCCCTAGTTCTGGTAGGGGTACCTTTTCTTTACGTTTTTTCGTTTTAGCGACAGACCCCTCCGGAATTGTTTATCGACACCTTTCTTCTCTGTACTTTTCGTTTCCTCTTTTCCTTTCTATATTCGTAGACTTATGTCTCAAGGTTTCTTGTCGTTCTTCTCTATTCTTTCGGAAGAAGTCACTAGTTACGTTTCTTTGTCTCCTTTTCTTGTCTTACCCTTTCTGATCTCTAGAGAAGTTCTTTTAATCTCTATGGTTCCCTTGTAAAGTACGTTTCTACCCGAGCTATTTCCTGTCTTTACCATACCTGGATTGTCTTCGTCTTCTATAATTCTTCTCCACCGTTCTTATGTGTCTTCTTGACATGTTTTTTCTAGAAGTGCTAGGTCCATTAGTACTACCATACTAGTGAGTAGATCTGGGTCTGTAGGACCTTACAATTCAGTTCACCCGGAATCTTTCGTAGTGATGCTTGTTTCGACCACCTCCACTACCTTAAGGTCAACTCGACAAAGTTTAGGACTTTCTACTACGACACTTTCACGACGTGAGTTATACGGTCGTTTAAACCTTTTGAGTCGTCACCGGTGTCCTGACCTTTTCCAGTCAAAAGTAAGGTTAGGGTTTCTTTCCTTTACGTTTTCTTACGAGGTTGATGGCGTGTTAACGTGAGTAGAGTGTACGATCATTTCATTACGAGTTTTAAGAGGTTCGGTCCGAAGTCATTATACACTTGACACTTGAGGGACTACAAGTTCGACCAAAATCTTTTCCGTCTCCTTGGTCTCTAGTTTAACGGTTGTAGACGACCTAATACCTTTTTCGTTCTCTCAAGGTCTTTTTGTAGATAAAGACGAAATAACTAATACGGTTTCGGAAACTGACACACCTAGTGTTATTTGTTACCTTTTAAGACTTTTTCTACCCTTATGGTCTGGTGGACTGGACGGAGAACTCTTTAGACATACTTTCAGTCCTTCGTTGTCAATCTTGACCTGTACCTTGTTGTCTGACCAAGGTTTATCCTTTTCCTCATGCAGTTCCGACAGATAACAGTGGGACTAATAAATTGAAGATACGTCTCATGTAGTACTCTTTACGACCTGACCTTCTTTGTGTTCGACCTAAGTTCTAACGGCCCTCTTTATAGTTATTGGAGTCTATACGTCTACTGTGGTGGGAATACCGTCTTTCACTTCTCCTCGATTTTTCGGAGAACTATTTTCACTTTCTCCTCTCACTTTTTCAACCGAATTTCGAGTTGTAAGTCTTTTGCTTCTAGTACCGTAGACCAGGGTAGTGAAGTACCCTTTATCTACCCCTTTGTCATCTTTGTCACATTCTGATAAAAAAGACCCGAGGTTTTAGTGACGTCTACCACTGACGTCGGTACTTTAATTCTCTGCGAATGAGGAACCTTCCTTTCAATACTGGTTGGATCTATCATATAAGTTTTCGTCTCTGTAATGAAACGGCTGATTCCAGGCAGATCAGTTCCGATACCAAAAAGGACACCAGTACATACCTACACTCTCAACCTGACACTTCTTCCGACTCGTGGCTTCTTAACTACGAAAACTTGACACCACAACCTCTTCTGAGAACTCTCAGGGAACCTGATGTTCCTCTAGGTTGGTCAGGTAAGACTGCCTTTAGTCGGGACCCTAAAGAAACCTTCCTTACTACGATTTCGACTTTGAGGTCATGAAACCGGTGAAGTACGTTTCTCAACTGAGTAACCTTTTCTGAGACTACGACCCTCCCTAACCCCCGTTCTCCTCTTCCCCTGCTGGCTCCTACTCTACCGACCTACCGTAGTGTCTGAGTTACCTGCACTCAGACTCACTTGAGGCCCTCTACTACTACCTGTCCCTCCGGACCGCACGACGCTAAGTACCCCAGTGTTTCTCAGTCTGTACTGACTCGTTGACTTGACTTAACTAAAGTTTTTACAAGTTCTGTTCTCACCGTCGTAAATTAGACTTTCAAGTAAAGAAGAGAGTCTTTCCTTTAGGAGAGGACATAAAACTGACAATCTATAAAGGGTGATTCGAGGTTTGGTTCACGGATTGGTATGGACAGTCCTCCCAAGTAAGATAATCCTTGGTCCATCTTACACAATAAATAGAGTAAAGATAGACGAAATCGAAGTTTTAATAGGTATATATATATATTATGAATACAATTATATTGTATTATAGGTTTATTATACAAAAATATTTGTATGTTTATATATATATATATGTGTGTGTGTATGTATATGGGTGTACGAAAGGGATTATTTATCCAGTTTCTTTAGTCACCATTTCTCTTTCATAATACTTCGGACGATAAGAGAGGAAAATGTTTTACAGTAATGGAAAAGTATTTCTTTGTGTGTAACGAGATTTTCAGTCGGTGTGAAGGTATGTGCACTCCGGGTGACGGTTCCACGGAGTGTCTGAGGTAGGACTGGCCCGTCTCTTCTGGTCTTGGTTTCAGAACAAGTTCCTGCCACTGAGGTACGTGAGAGAGGACGTTCGGCGTGGTCCTCGCACAGTGGCGGAGGAAACGTCCCGACAAGATGAACTGATTCGAGGAATTCCCGACCGTGACACTGGGAAAGAAGAAATTTGTGGTCCATGAGTCGTGTCAGGCCCAGTCTGGGGTGTCGAAGTTCTTTCGCCTGAGTTTCCGTATACAGTCAAACGATTTCATTTATGGTTTACGTAAAGGAAAACTCTATAAAACAGTAGGAGGGACTTTAGCGACTTCTAGGGGATAGTATAGTGTTTTAGTCTCAACCTTTAAAGACAGGGTTTATCGTACGGAGATTTTATATAATCGAACTCAGGACACATGGAATCCCTCTTGGGGTCCGGACTTTATTTGATCCATTCTGGAGTTTGTGTCGTTCCGTGACTCAGATTGTGTCTAAATAATTTCGGAATTAAGGAAGAAGAATGGAAATATCGGTTAATGAGGGGAAATGTTATAGGGTCCTATAATTTTTTTTAACATATAATGTAATGTGAGAAAGTACTTATATTGTCGTGACACTTGCTCATCTTTCATCCTGTATCGATGAAACTACGTATCATTCGCGTATGACACATCAGGGTATCGACGTAACAAGTCCCTTCTTATTCCGTAAACCGGTCACGTTAGATTAATTCGCCTTCATACGGGACGGTCCTGTGTTTCCAGATTTAGTCTTCTGACATGCCTCAGAATATAATTAGGGTCCCGTCCACGTTATGTGGTCTTTAACTTTCGTCCAACACGAAACACGGACCTCTTTTACATTGTAAGAATTTAGGATTTAAGGACTGAAAAGTCGATGTCATCAGTTGGTTCAACGTTACTGTAGATAATACAATGTTAGTCAACACCCAGACAGTCTTCATTAGGATGGACATTATCGATTTTATAATATAAAATTTTATTGTGTAAAAGTTATTTAATTTCGTCTGAGTCTTAATCGAGAGGTTGTAGTAATGACAGTGGACGCACGGGTCATCCAAAAGAACTCACACTCTCTCTCCTTATCTGTAGGTGTTCGTGCAGTTCCTGACTTGTAAGTTTTCTTTCCCGATACACGGTACGTTCAACTTGTGTTGTGAGCCTCCTTCCGACTCCTACTCTACCAACATCCCGTAGTGACTGAGCTACCTGTACTCAAACTCGTTCGAGACCCTCAGCCTCTACCTGTCCCTTCGGAACACACGACGTCAGGTACCCTAGTGTTTGTCAGCCTGTGTTGACTCACTGACTTGACTTGATTCCTTTTAGATTTGACATAAATGTCTAACGTACTTGATCGCGAGAACTTGAGACACATACAAAAGTATATTTTACAATGTTTTCAACTGTGGAACAACAAAGAGTCGGTATAATATCTTGAACTAAAAAAAACAAGTCTATAGAGTTCATCTGGTGAAATTCTTAGTCTTAAAATTCACGAAAAAATACTTCTACTAGGATTTTGGAGACTCTGTATACTTTCTAATGTCATTTTTATTGTATTAGGAGTGAGTCTCATAGGGAACACTAGTAGTGGTAATCTGTAGCTGAAGGAGCCCCTACCGACTCCACACCGTCCGTACACCGACGGGTGTCACCCAGTATCTTAGTGTGAAGGAATCCAACATGACAATGACTCAGGTTCGAGTAAGACGAACGGTGTACTGTCCGGTTATTTAGACTCTCTACTCCCAAACCCTTCGGCCGACTGCCTCTTCTACCGTCCGATCGCGGAATTTTATTTTATTGGTGAATAACCTCAGACCTATGGTCTGAGAAAATATCTATTCGCTAATCCCCCTCTTCCCCTCAACTCCTTCGTTTCATTTTTCCGGTAATTAGAACTTCTATAGAGGATCTTACCGTTCGGAGTCCGTCCCCCACACATTTAATGAAGGAAGGACGGTAATCGTCCACCTGTCCCAAGACTTGTTTCCGTGAAAATGAAATTTAGTCCGTCTCCCTCTTCCAAGAGACGACACCCGGTAAGACATCTAATATTATTGTTTTCATTGTTTTACGTTCAACTTCTTTGTCAATGTTGTCCCACAGTCTTAACCGAAGAAGAGACGTTGTCATAGGCTCTTCCGTTACCGTGGGGTCAGGTCATGAGGACGGACCTTTTAGGGTACCTGTCTCCTCGGACCATCCGACGTCAGGTACCCCAGCGATTCTCAACCTGTACTGACTCTCTGAAGTGAAAGTGAAAAGTGAAAGTACGTAACTTCCTTTACCGTTGGGTGAGGTCATAAGAACGGACCTCTTAGGGTCCCTACCCCCTCGGACCACCTGACGGTAGATACCTCAGCGTGTCTCAGCTTGTGCTGTCTTCGTTGAATCGTCGTCGTCGTCGATGTTGTCATACCGACGAAAGACAACGAAAACACCCAGCGCGGTGCAAGTAAGTAAGTCAAGTCCGTCAGTAAATTGAGAAACTTGTACACCATATTTCTCCTGTGGTGACAGTCAAATAGATGGGCACCATTCCTACATAAAATGAGTTATCCTTACTCTGAGAAATAACGAGAGACCTAATCTCTACACGACCAAAGTTTTGGAGCAAACAAAATGTGTGAAGGGGTTTACATCCTGGTGTAAGAGCCCCACGAGTCTTCGACCTCGTTCGTGTCCTCCGTACTCTCGGAGCGAACTGGAGGGAGGAGCGGGGGGTGACCCCTCCTTCGTAGACCGGGGCAGACTGGTCGGGTCTTGTGGTCCTGGACAGACAGACCGGGAGACGGGCGGGGTCTAGAGACTGGGTGAGAGTCCGAGAGTGTGAGACGGACTCCCCGTCGACCACCTCAAACTAGTTCTCCTTTGGTCAAACTAGTTCTCCTTTGGGAACGAATCAAGAACGACGATTCAGCGAAGTCAGCACAGGCTGAGACATGCTGGGGTATCTGCCGTCGGGTGGTCCAAGGCGACAGGGACCCTAAGAGGTCCGTTCTTGTGACCTCACCCCACGGTAAAGGAAGAGGTTACGTACTTTCACTTTTCACTTTCACTTCATCGAGTCAGCACAGGCTGAGAATCGCTGGGGTACCTGACGTCGGATGGTCCGAGGAGGCAGGTACCCTAAAACGTCCGTTCTCGTGACTTCACCCCACGGTAACGGAAGAGGGAGGTTATTGAACAGGATAAATATCATATAAACGAGTTGGGTCTATTTGGGAGGGGACGGGGTTAGATCGGGGGATGTTTTTGAACTTCGATCATACCTGTAACCGGAAGTGAGATGTAGGAACCTTTAATTTTGACTACGGTTACGGCATGAAATAAAGAAGAAGCCCCAACGAATCCAATCCCAAATGGGTAATAAAAGGGGAGTACGGTGTGTATTTTTAACTATTCTCGTAAACCGTAAAAGGTATTGACCCTCACTGACCTCCGAGGTCGGTGGAACCCAGGGAGGTCAGGGGAACTTCTGACTCTCCTATTTGTCCAGTCGTACCGGTATCCTGTAAGTTCCGTGTCTCTACTCCTTCTACAATTGATGACCTTCTAAGTCAACTCTGAGACATGTGTCTTCCTCGAGGGATCTACGACACCCTCGACTGGTTTGGAGTCTTACAGGACGGACTCACGATTCAGTGAAGTCAGTACATGTTGAGAAACGCTGTAATACCTGGGCGGTCCGAGGAGACAGGTACCCTAAGAGGTCCCTTCTTAGGACCTCACCCAACGGTACGGGAGTTCCTCTAGACGGGTCCGGTCGCTAACTTGGAATCGGAGACCGTAGAGGACGTAACGGTCCGTACGAGAAATGGTGATCGCGGTGGAACCTTCGGGGTCTTACAGGATAGATTGGGGTGGACCCAAGTGTCGACATAATCCGAGTACCCCGACGGTATTTTTACATAGTATTTGACCCCCCAACCCCCCTTCCCCCCGAAGTGGTTGTCCTTACATAACAGAGTGTCAGACCTCCGGTCTCAGGTTCTAGTTCCACAGACTACGTCCCAACCAAGGAAGACACCCAATACTTCTGAGATAAGGTACGTAGAGGAGAACGAAGACCCCTACTGACCGGTAGAAACCGTAAGGGACCGAAATCATCGTAGTGGGGCAAGACTATATACGGAAGTAAAAGTACACCGTAGACGGACACCCGTACAGACACAGGTTTACAGGGGGAGACATACTCCTGCGGTCAGGACCATCTAATTTCCGGGTGGGATGACGTCACACTGGAGTAGAATCGATTAATGTCGACATCACTGGGACAAAGGTGTATTAAAGAGTAGGACCCCAAGAGCCCCACCCTAATTCGTAGTTGTAACACTTAAACTTCCCTTATGTCACGATGGACACTGGGGTCCCCACCATAACTAGTGATAGACACCTAGTCGACTGTGTCGTGGACCCGGTGTCGTCCAGGTGTAAGTTGTGCTCCTGATTTATTTACTTGCCCACACACATGTTGGGAACGACTCCCAGTGAGTAGACCAGACCCCGCTACACCAAAAGGACTAGGATAACTTGAGACATGTGAGACCTCTCTTCGACGACGACACTTTTTCAAAGACTCTGACAACGGACTTTTTCACTCCGTGAGACTCGACAGACTAGTGTTATGTTCCGAGACTTCAACCTCACGATATTTATCGTCCGTCAGAATCGGAAGGTTTATAGTATCCATGAATATAATTTTTTTCTAAAATCACAGTCTAATCTCAAAAACTCACTAAACTAAAAATTCTTTTCCTCTGGTCCCTCTTGATTGATATCAAATTAATTAATATACATGTTTACCACCCGATGTATATCTAAGTGTTACTACACAGATTAGTTGTCGACGCCTTCCACCCTTTAGTACTCGTGCCTGGGTCCTCTCACAGGGTGAGAGGTGAGGCCACGAACCTACGGGGAGTGTCCTGGTAAGTCCGAGACCTACGACTTTTCCTTTGGACCCTTGGACCAGGACCTCCCGGGTCGAAGGGTGGAGACCTATGTGCCACAGCAGTCAGAGACCCTGCACGGGGTCCCGTCCCAAGACCCCTCCCGCCCCTGGTTTCAGGTTCTACCACAGTCTCTAGTGGACGTACACGATGAATTTACGCTCGGAACAGTCCTTTCAGAAAGACTCAAGTGCCCTCGAAAGGTCTGTGAGTCCGGTCTCACTGTGTAACGGACATAGGAGGGTAGTCGAGACTTCGTCACCCAAGATGTCCGACCACGGGTACCGACGACACGATACCTTTGCCCTCTACAGTCGATTCATACCACTAACTATATATCTATATTTATATGTACACGATTCGTGACACACACACACACATGTACGCACACACATGTCTCTCCCTGTGACTACTTTCGGTGAAACGATTATAGGGGTTTATCGAAGGTACAAATGGTTCGTTTAACATCGACGAAAAGGACTCTGATGGATGTTTTCACATAGCACCTGTCTATGTGTAGACATACCAAAGATTACGTTTTACGTACGTATACGGAGACACACACAGACACACATAGGAGGGTTTCGACGACATCCATGACGTTTTTCATTATCGAACCCTCAATAAGCCCTTAGGTCTTGAATCCAAGGTCAGAACTGTGACCACTTTTCCCCGTTATTGCTAAACATGACTGGTTAGACACCCGTGCTTTACTTTCTCGACTACACTTTCGCCGAATACTTGGTGCTTTTCGTGTTGTGAGCTCGGAGCGTCCAACTCCTTCCCTTCCCTCCTTCGTACACCCCTATCAAAACCCGCTGGAACGCCAGATCTACCTCTACACCCCCCGGGAAGGGGTGCACCTAAGTCAGCTACGACCGGATCTCGACGGTACATTAGAGGAGGACCTGGAAACGACACCCTGACCCCAATAGGTCCCCGTTACCACTGACACGGCAAAGAGAGGTACAAATACGAATCGGAAAGGTACGGGTAAGGGAGGAAAACCTCTGATTAGGGGAGTACGTTAGACTCTCCCTTTCTTATCCCAGACGAGTAAACATTGTTTTCCGACTTAGTTCCTCCACGGGGGTGAACCTCGTCCACGAGAAACTTTCCCCTACCCACTCCTGTTCCGACCTTTGTGTTTCTTCGTACGGTTGGTGTAGATAGAACAGTGGGTGCACAGAGTGTGGACGTCTTGGTACCGGAGAGCTTACCCAGACTTTGGAACTTTTGCCGGTGTACTCTATGTTCCTCCGTCACCACACACAAATACTACTTGGGGAACCCCTTACTCCGGAGTAAAGGACACGGGAAACGAGGGGGGGGGTGATTTGAGAACCGGTAGAGCTGTATATTTGTTCTGAGGGACACCTCGGTCATACCGACAAGAGCCTTTACTCTTGTGTCCGAGTTGAACATTGGTTGGATCCACCAACCACGTCAAGTTTGTCTTTTTTGCAGTCCGACAAGTGTCTCGTAACTTAACAGATTACAGACGAACTGTAAGACGTCTCCGTCTTTGTGGTTAGACATTCAATGTACTAGTCTGATGTTCGAGAGGAACCGACGGTTCGTCGACGTACCAAAACCTTTTTGAGGAAGCAAGGATACCTAACGTAAAAGAGTAGTCGTTTTACTGATATACCAAAACCTTTTTGAGGAAGCAAGGATACCTAACGTAAAAGAGTAGTCGTTTTACTGACACACACACACACACACACACACACACACACACAGGTTGAGAAACTCTGGGGTACCTGACGTCGTGTGGTTCGAGGGGACAGGAAGTGATAGAGGACGTCAAACGAGTTTGAGTACAGCTACTACGATAGATTGGTGGAGTAGGAGAAGACGGGGGAAGTTGAAACGGCAGAGGTCTCCTAGAAGGACTGGGTCCTTAACTTGGACATAGAGGACGTAATCGTCCACCTAAGAAATGGTGGTTCGGTGGTCCCTTCAGACACACACACAGACACACACATATATATATATATATATATATACACATATATATATATATATCGATCTTTAGTTTAATATCACTAATAAAATTAAAGGTATTATATCTATTTACTCTACCATACGTACCATACTATAAAACCAATTGTTCCTCAACGGTATATTAATTAAGAGTTAAAAGTTCCTTGGTATCACATTTTTTTTTTTACGTAAATTGTTGATGTGTCTTATATTAAAAATTTACTTAAACTTTACATTATGGAGAGTCTCAGTAATATTTGTGTGTAAAAGTAAATCATCATTTACAACTGCACGAGTAATTACCTTTAAAAACCAGTCAAGAACAATAATCTGAAAAGGTATGAAATAAAAATGTTCATATACGCACACACTCTAAAAATATCCACTTCTGTTGACTTGTAAACCTGATGACGGTTTTACACGAACATAAAGTAATTAAAACGAACCCGGAGTCGTACAAAAGATTTAAACTTGTCCCGTGTGATTTATGTTGTTTTAATCTAGGGTGTAGACCAAATATTGGTCATTGTAAGGTCATCGAAAACTAAGATATTGATTATTTCGTTTAGTACCGAGGGGGAATCATTAACTAAACCTAATTAAACGTGGGGAGAGGGGTGGAATGTAAAGTTGACAGAAGTTTGGGTCTTCAAGTTTTACTAGAAATTAAAGATTTTGAGAAAAGTCGGGTCTGGTGTGGTCTTGTCTGGTTTAAGGGAGTCCGTCTGGGTCCGGTTCTCATCAAACTGAGTCTGTGTCGGACCGAGTCCACTCTGACTCGGGTCCTTGTGTTCCCGGTCTGTCTCCTGTCTCGAGACCTGTGTCCACCCGAGTGGCTCGCGAAAGGGGAGGTCGCAGGTACCCTTACTTTTCGATTACCCGACCTCTCTACGGAAGATCCCTCTCTCCTTCGTAATGAAAGGATTTGTGTGGATGTATAACGAAGATTTGTAGAGCGGTCTACGTGTCTCAGGACGGCACTTGTGGAACTCACCAATTGACTTACCGAATTACGAACGTCGAATCGTTGAAATTTGACGTTAAAGGACTTTGCTCGAAATGGTGGTTCTGTCTCTGGAGTGGCACCATTACCTCCTTTAGTTATTTTGTAGGGGACCACACCTCTTGTCCCTGTATAAATAATGTTCACCCCTTCTGACTAATCCGGACAGACAGTACTACGGCTATGTGTTACCCAGGGCCGCCGAAGCCCTTAGGGTATTGACAGGACTGAATTACCACCACTCAGCACCCGGGACTACTTGTACCTCTTGAAGTTCTTGATGGGTGACCTAAGAGATCTCGTCACGTGTGTGAGAATTTTTTTAATAGGGGTTGAGACGAATCTTACAATTCAGAAGAGTATAACTATTTATTTCTAAACCAAGTTGTAAAGGAAGGGACGGATGATGTACCAAAGGGACACCATTTTAATAGAAAAAAAAAAAAAAAAATCGACACCGTGTGTCGAATACCCTAGAATCAAGAGTCTGGTCCCTAACTTGGACCGGGCGTCGTCAGGCTCACGTCTCCGGATCGGTGACCTGGCGGTCCCTTAAGGGGTTTAGTATCAATAATCGAAACGTTTTATTGCACTGTGTTTTCGGGTGTATCCTAAAAATTTTAAAGTTTTCTAGTAAGACAAATAACAAAGTATAATTTTACACATATTTAGTAAGGATTTTGTCTATTACATTGCACAAGATCAGAGTAGGTAGAAAATTCTTTATATGTAAACAAGGGAAATACAGATTAGAGATGGAGAAGGGTCGAATAGAAGTTTAGTTTTTTTTTCTCTTTCTTTCTTTTCTTCCTTTCCTTTATTTTAAATGATACACTATGATTTTTGTTGTTTTATTTTTGATCTCTTTACAAGATAAAACTGGAGAGGTCGGGAACGAAAAGAGTTTTTAACTAGGAATACGGCCGTAAAGAATTGACCGTTTATCGTGTTTCCTCTTTATCTTCCAGACACCAAAGACGAATATTGTATTTAAACCAATCGTAACTAAGGTTACTAAAAAAAAAAGGAAGAAGACGGGTTCACATTCTAATTTTTTTCAGGGGTGTTACAGTTAAATACTCAATAACAGTAACATTAATTATGACGTAGTCGTAAACTGTGTGAAGTCATATATTCTTTATGACTCTTTTTTAACGATGTACAATCAAACTCTTGAAAATTCGACGTAATCCGTGTTTAAAGAGATTCTTATGAACCTTAAGACTCAGAAGTTTCCGTCCTAATGTACATGGATACCTAAATATTCTGGTGGAAAAGACATCGAGTAATTGGATGAGGAAAAATAAAACAAAGGACAGAAATAGTAGTTACTTCGTTCGATTGACTCATGGTAATTTCTCAGACTAAGTATTAAAAGAAAACTCGATAGATTGTTTTTATGTGTTTTTGGACTACTATAAGTTTTCCATAACGATACTGTAACCATTCTTGTTTTGGGATAGAGACTCAGTCTAACTTTAGTGTAATAAATATATCGTTAGGTCTAATTTAAATCGTTTTTACAAAAGAAAATTTTTGGAAATGACCGAGGAAACACTTATATTCGATATTTCAGAATGGTGTGAGGGGAGCTAAGAGAAGCAGGAACCTGTTAAAATTTTCTATACACTGGATGTTATTGGTTATTAGTTAGTAGCTCCCTTTTTTCTAACCTCATTTTAATTGAAGGATCATCGTTATTTTATATAATGGACAACTGTAACAACAAACCAACGATTCAGTACAGACTGAAAAACGTTGGGGTACCTGACGTCGTGTGGTCCGAAGGGACAGGAGGGGATAGAGGGTCTCAAACGAGTTTGAGTACAGGTAACTCAGTCACTACGGTAGGTTGGTAGAGTCGGAGACAGAAGGGGAAGAGGAGAACGGGAGTTAGAAAGGGACGTAGTATAATAGACCCACCCACCCCGCCCCCGCCCCCCTCCCGCCCCCTAAATTTAGGTCCAAGACTCAAAGTAAACGACGAGAGGTCAAACAATGTATGTTGCTAATTCCTTTGTTTAAATCAGGTCTACTCACTAATAAAGTGACGTCGATTTCATTACGAGTTCCTTTAAATTCTCAATACTTCGGATCCTGACGAGGTTCCCAGAGCCACACGTCGTATGCACACATACAAGACTCGGACGCGTCGACAAACACTCGTGTCCGTACACAAACCTCCGTAATGGTATAAGTGGAACCGACTTCAATATCCTCCTTTCTGTCTTTCTGTAGCTCTGTACTGTCATTAAAACATGGGTTCCTGTTATTAGCGTCGATACTTTGAGTCACACGGATAATGCACTAGGATAAGATACTAGTTTCACCTTTCCTCCCCGACGTCTGAGTTGTCTTACCTCCCTCTCCACTCGAGAGAGAACGGGTTATGTGTGTGAATGTTCTCGGACGACCACAGGTACTCTCGAACCCGAGCCGGGTCCCGGTTTCAGGCCGAGGTGGTAAATGTTGTTTGCGGTTTGGTATGTCTACTCCACAGAAGGGAACACCTTCACGTGTCGGACCCACGTTTCTGAGACCGACGTTTCGGAAATGTAAGTCTGGCGTTGTCTCGCTGGGTGTGACTTACAACCCATTGTCCCAAAAACAATAATGACCCGAGGTCTATAGTACACTCCGTGACTACCAATACATTAGTTGACGTTTTTTTTTTTTTTTTTTGGTGAATACTTGGGACAAAATGAACACTCCTATGACTACAATTTACTCCACTTCAGAGAACGGGTAAATGTCAAGAAAGAAAGGACATAATTTCTGTCTGTAATGTGAAAGTATACTCTTTAAGACACAAGATTCGGTGTAATGTTTATAATTGTGTAAATTCATCAAGTAATTTTGAGTGTCAAAAAAAGGGTGTAAGAGACGATTGGTAATTGACCATAGACGACAATAAAGACGATTATTAAAATCTTTGTAATTTCCGTTTAAAAAAATTTGAAATGACACTAAGAATTAAGTTGTAGTATTTGTGTGTCTCACGTCAGTATTCTATAAAAAAAATTTTTCCTTCCATAAAAACTTTAGTATCATGTAGTTTCTCTTTTACGAGTTTCCTTTACTTTCCTCGGGTTTCTCTACCCCGTTCTAAAGGTGTTTGTCGAGAGTTTATAGTGGGATGTCTTTGTTTCTTCTTTCCTACGTTTCCTTTCTACTTTTCTAACCTGACTAGAAAATTAATCTGGGCCGTAATGAGAGAAAGGGTTTCTTAAAATTTTTCCTCACGTCTCATAAGTCAGTCTAATTCCGATAGTTGTTTTCCTTTTCCTTCGAAAATCTTTTTACGATGGTACTCTAATAGAAAGAGAAAACAAATGATCTTTCTTATCGGTGCCAGGAAGGCTGTCGTGACACCCGGTAGGGTCTTCCTGGCAGGGGAGACTACTCATGGAGGGAGGCCAGAACAGAGGGAGTGTAGGGTAGTCCAAGGGTAGCGGGTCGGGAAGGCCGGTGGAACCATACTACAGTTGCACGTCATCTGTAAGGGCCCAAAAAGGGAGGAGGACCTTGAGACAAAAAGGTCTATCATAGTACCAATTACGGGAGTAGAGGAACTTCTCTGGACGGGAATGGAACGATAAATTTTAAGTTTAAACGTTGGAGTGGGGGTGGGGTCGTAAGGATTAGGATGGATAGACTATCGTAAAAAAGTATTACGATGGTAAGAGATAACGGGCTATATGGTGGTACAAACGAAAAATAAAACAGACCAGGGAACCAGTGGGAGATGGAGAAGTTACCTTATATATTCGAGTCACTTCCGTGTCTAAAACAAAACAAAAATAGGTAGAAAAGTGACTATATGGGACTCACATATGTTTGTCACGGATTATATTTGTTTCTTTTTCGTAAACAAGTTATTTGAATTTTACACTATAAAAAAGTGTGAACAAGTCTACCTATGTACGTACGATTATTCAACAAAGTCAGCACAGGCTGAGAAACTCTGGGGTACCTGATCTCGGGCACCCCGAGGAGACAAGTACCCCTAAGACGTCCGTTCTCATGACCTACGGGAGGAGGTCCCCTAGAAGGGGTGGGTCCCTAGCTTGTGCACAGAGAACGTAGAGGACGTACCGGTCCGTCCAAGAAATGGTGATCGCGGTGGACCCTTCGGGTAGGTTATCTGTGTCGAACAAAAACTACGACGACGACGACGATTCAACGGAGTCAACACAGGCTGAGACACGCTGGGGTATCTGCCGTCGGGTGGTCCGAGGGGGCAGGGACCCTAAGAGGTCCGTTCTTGTGACCTCACCCGACGGTATTTTGTTTGTTTAGTCCGGGACACGTATACTGACTCACAAGAACTCTCTTTTCCTTTTGAATATGAGGGATCATAAATACCTCAACTTTACAGTCTATCTACTTAGTGTTAGTAAGACTACAATTAAGTTCAAAATTTAGTATTGGAGTTTATTGTTTGATTAGCGTTTTACATTTCTTATTCGGGGGTTTCGGATGTTGGTGATTTATAGTTTACGTTTACTGATCTCTTTTATTTAAAGAGACGACTTCTGTACCGTCGGTTAAAGAAAAAAGTTTTTACAACGAATTATACGATTTTCCGTGTTTGTCGTGTTACGGTTTAGTTTGACCACTTTATTAGTCCGGTTTGAATCATCTCTTAATAGGATATTAGATTCAAGTTAAATTTATTTAGTTTTGGTCTTCTTCTTACGACTAAGGGAAGAATGTCAAAGGAATCGGAACACTTAATAAAAGAACTCTGTTTAATTATGGATCATTTGTCTGTTTCCTGTCGTATAAATCGTGGTAAAGGAATTTAGGATAAATTATCCTATTATAAGGATAATAGTGCAGCGAATCCTTTATCCCACCCCACTGTCCTCCTTGTCCGTATGTTCTTCTGTCGAGTTTTACTAATATTTCGGAAAACATTAGACTATAGAATTTAGGATGTAAAATTTTATTTAAATTTTCCCCCTGTTTTCCTGAGGGTTTTTACGTACACTCCTTTACTTAGAGTCACAGGGCTTCGAACACCGACTTTTTCTTTCAGGTATTTTCTGGTTTTATCTACTTGCTAACTTTTACTTGTCTTGTTTTTCAGTTCCGTTATCAGGGTCAATAAGGAGACGTCTTCCGTCTGAATGTCTCTTCCGAGACAGGTCGAGTACACAATCTGGCCTTATTGTCAAGTTAGATCATGTCCTCTTTGGGTCGTTTTTAGGTCTCCGAGTTTAACTTTTTTTTTTTTTTTTTCAATTTACTTAATAATCGAAGGTCGTTGACGGGAATATAGAGGTCCAAGAAGTAGATTTATTTCACCTTCTTACAGTCCAATAGTGTAGGTGGATCCTTACCGAGAGACTAGGAGGTTTTAACGTGCTTGATGTAGTTATGGATAAAGAAACGAAAGTCATGGTAATTACTATTGAAATTTTTTAAGTATGTACGTCAGGGAGTACAAACCGACGGGACACTATGTAGACAATCCTAGGTTTCCAAGTCTGTTGAACCCTCCTCGTCCCCCCCCTCCTCCCCTTGGTCGTGTCTTGTTGTCCTTTAGTGAATTTTTAGTGGTCACTATTAATACCAATAGAGTATACTCGAGAACAGAGTTAGATACTACGTCTCGTTTCATCGGTAATTTACTGACTTTCCACGGATGTTGAGGTCTATTAAGAAAAGTAAGTTTATTTATACAAGTCCACCGGTTTAGTGAAGACATTTAGAGAAAATAGACTGTCTTCTGTCTATTTATCGGAGTTTTGTCTTCTCTATGTCTAACCTGAGTAAAAATCTTTTCTTTATTTTTTGAAGTATTCGTTTTCTGTCGTAATTCCCTTTACCTTTCTAGTTGTTTTTTCTGAAACTCGTTTATGATCTTACACCGGACTCTTAGACACCGGGTCCTCCTGAGGAGAAGAGGAAGGACCCCTTTTATCCTTCTCTCCCCCGACGTAAAGTACTCGAAAACGAAAAGATAACAGAGGTCACTCTCGTGTCTACCAGAGGAGCGACGGTAAGAGGACAGACTCGAAGTTCCGTTACTTCAGGTTGACGAAGTGAAACAGGAACTCAAAATTGTATTTGTTCGTTACGAATGTTGATTAAGTTCAGTTAGTAGACCTTCCGATTTCAGGAGGTATTCACGTACATAATAAATAGGTAGATGGGTAAGTTAATAACTAGTTTCTATAAACTCGTGTATGATATGTATTTGTAACACGAAATTCTTGATGTATTGAAGGGTCTTTAGTTCAAGAACCGTCCCCCTGACATTTTAAGACAATTATTAGACTACTTTTACCCACTTTACACAGGAGATCTGTCTTCCAGACAGCAGAGGTAAAGATCCTATTGACTGCAAATTTGTACAGGGATAGAGGAGGCAGAGGGGCATATATACAATCAAAAGAGAACGATGGACAGTCATGTGAACAGGTTTGAGGAGTTTCTTTCCCGAGAGAGGTAGGTACCTGGAGGGTGGAGGGGCGCGTGGACTTCGTGTTTGTCGGCACAGACCGTGTAAGACCTTTGTCCTACGTCCTCCTCGTCACCGTATCTACCGATTTCCCCCTTTTAGACGCCAAGGTGCCGACTCACAAGAGTCTCTACTTCTTCTTTTACTCAAGGAGTCGTATTTGCAGATCATCCTTTGTTCGGACATGGATTGTCACGAGCGCAAGATCCTTAGTCTTCTCGGAAGGTCTGTAGGACCACGAGTTGCACTTTGAATGGGAGATGTGGTAGTAAACGTCCTTCTCCTCCTAGGGTTCTGGAGGACATACGAGAACTAGTTGGAGGGAAAGAGAAGAGGTCAGAGTCGTGGTCAGAGACGGGTCGATGGTCTCCCGAGTACACTAAAACGGGAAAATTCATCGGGTCTGTAAGACCAAGTAAGGAAGAGAGAGACAGACGGCAGGTCAGGTCGAGGGCTGTAGGAGAAACGACCGGGACACGGGACACGGGTTGCGAAGCTCAAGAATGGCACAGGTGGCTTCGAGTCGTAGTGGTCGCGTCCAGACGGAACGGGGTAGGGGAGACTGAGGGAGGAGGTCGAAGAACGACTCTGTACCAAGAGGGGGCTCTTAGTCGAAGAAGAGTCGGGACACTCTCCTCCGACGGAAGAGAAGGTGTGATGGTCCCACTACGCTCCAACCACAGGAGGAAGAGGAGCGGTCCTCTAGGGGGGACGGGAACGACGAGGGTTTTCTGGGTGCCGGGGAGGCAGGGTGACCGTTCGTCACGAGTGAGACTAGTCCGAGAGGAGGGAAGTTTGGGTAGGTACTGGAGGAGGAAGGACGTCGGTGACGACTGGAGACCGGCACTGACGAGGGGACGGTCTCGAACAAGTAAAGTCGAGTAGTGGGTAGAGATCTTCTCGGGACTTTGTTACGAACCACCAAAGGGAAAGGTCAATTGAGACTAGAAAGTCCATGACGGGGAAGGAAGACTGCCAGATCAGGAGGCGGGGAGGAGTCGACGAGTCTGGACACCAACATTGGTTCTTCTGAAGTAGGTGGTTCTCCTCGAGTAATGGTTCGTGACGTGACAGTCTGGACGCCGGGACAAAGGTGGAGTCAGGGAACGAGGACCCGGGAAGGTCCCGAGTATAGGTACCTAGAGTAGTGCACTAGTACACAGGTACAAGGAGCTGGAGGTTCCGGAGTGAAGGATGGAAGGGTCAAATTTAAAGTCAATAATAAAGGAGTAGTGTGAGAAGACATTTGGGAAAGGTGGAGGGGACGTGTAGGACTGGACCAAACCCTTCGTACGAGTGAGGAGTCTTTGTCTTGGGTGTCAGTGTAGCTCCTAAGAGTCAAACTTGTGTACCGGTGATTGGGGTTCACCTGGGAATTACGACCGTCTGGTACTTTGACACGTCTATACAAGGTCGGTAAGACAATGAGAAGGTCACCTTTTAAGACGCGACAAGGAAGGAGTTAAAGGTTGTGTCGGAGGGAAGTAGACGAGGAAGTCAGACTCTAGACTAAAACGAAATAGTTACTCTTTTATCCTCGTTAGACTTCTCCTGCGGGAGTTGAGGGTGTTCAAGTAGAGGAGTGGGGGGTCGTGACAAGTGGAAGGAGACGGCAGAGAAGATGGAAATACTTGGTCCAAGGTACAGGTCTTCTAGGTCAGGAGGTGAGGACGTGACCCAGTGGAGGTAGAGTGGACGAGACCTTACAAGACCATGTTGAGAGTTCAGAGAGAGTACGTAGTAGCTAGTTAAAAGGAAGAGGTGACCTGGGAATCGTAAATCGTGTATTGGTACGTTACTTTGGAATTTGGGAATTTTTGATTTTCTAGGGTATGAGAGACTAGGTCCTGGTCAAAAACTATTGTACTGAAGTCTCAACAGAAATAAGAAAGAGAGAGGTCGAGGACAGAGAGAAGGGTCAAAGAGAACTCGGGAAAGCCTATACAAGGTTAGAGTGACGTTAATACGTAAAACGAGTACTGAAACAAGGTCACACTGGAAGAGTCTTTCCGGAGGGACTGGTGGAATGAGTTTCGACGTTCGGGTCGTGGGAACGAGTTCAAAGGGATGAGGAAAGAGACGAAATAACAAGAGATCTCGACGGTAACGACATACTGTAGGATATGTAAAATGGGTAAAGAAGTGGATGGAAGAACGGACATTCTTACTGTAAACGTACTCTAGTCCTAACAGATAAAATAAAGGGTAAGAGGACCGTAGGTTTTCTCATTATACGGTTAATTTTTTTTTTTTTTTTACACCAGTTACTAACTCACCAAACCCCTCTTGGCATCGTATCACTAATTGTCATTCCGAAACCTTAACCTGTCAGGACGTGGCCTTACCCGTCATTCTTTTACGAAGAACACTTTTCTTTTACTTACAGGGAACTCGTTTAGGGGGTCTCGTCTCTGTCCGTCCGTCGTAGTATCTTCTCTTTCCCGTGTCTTTATCGTTGGTCGTGTCGTGGGTCGTGGTCTGTAGAAACACGTTCGAGACTTAATGTTCTCTCTACTTAATGAAGTGGAGAAACCAGAGTAAAAAGAGTTGAAGTATGAGTGTAGTGTCAGTTATCAAAGGTGATTAGACTCCCGAACAATCCACCAACTGACATTCACCCTTCCCATCCCTTTTCTTCTCTTCGCAAATTCAAACTTCACGAAAACACGATTCTGAGTACCACGAAGGGACTTTGTGTCCCCGGACTTCCATTGTAAGATAAAATATGTAAACTTGTGTTCCCATTCTTACTTGGTTAGTTATCGACTGACGGGTGAAGGGACCTCTTTTACGTATAACTTCATTTTGTCAGTAATAATATTCTACGGCAATATACAATTATAAAACTTTATATAGAAATTATATATTAAAAATTAATAGTGTCTAAAATAACTGAGATGTACACACACTTTGTAATTTCTCTTAGGTTTTTACGTTTTATTACTCCTAGGGAAGACGGTGTAAACATTTCGACTCCCTTCTAAGGTAAAAGGGTCTTAAATTCCGACGTTAGGTACTAAAGAGGTCTCTCTCGAAATGGTTGTAGAAAAAATTTTTTAAGTTGACGAAACGTAGGACAGGACTTTATGTAGTAGGTGTCTCCTACTGATTGAGCGTCGTCTGGACAGAGGAGATCTCCCGACCAACTTTGCAACGGTAGGAAGGACTGTCAATACTCATAAAGCCAGTAATTATTAAAAATGTAGACAGAAGTGTAAATATTCCTTGGGGGAGGTTTCGGAACGTTCAACCTGTCGAAATAAAACGTATATATATAAAATTCGTAGTCACTGCTCTGTACTATTCACGATAAAAAGTTCTTTAGTCTTTCTTCTGGTCTTCAGGGTGAAAATTACGAGACTGGACAGAGTATTACGGAGATCGATTGATCACTGTGTTGAATCTCGTCTAGTGTTTCATTTCCGGAATACTTCGATAAAGATAAATACCATAAAGATCTTTGCAATGGTCAAGATACACAGTTCGATACATTTTGAACCCTTGTTCTAATAGTATGGTGTGATTCATTCAGCCCTATAGGTTGTACGGTGGGTGTCCGGTCTACTTCGAAAGTTTTAACTTTTCGGAGTATATATACACATATATATATATGTGTGTATATATACACATACTAAGTAAGGGTTTTCATTTTGAAGGGAAGATGGAATTCGGTTGTATCGAGAGTGTATACACGTATACACTTTACAAATAACAAACTTTTGTGTAGGTGCAGGTACTAAATGTTGATCTTTTAGTCAAACGTAAACCCTCTTATACTAAGTATCCAAATGTTCGTTCCACCCCCTCCCCCGCATAGAAAAGGCTTATTTCCCTTTGACCCAGTATTGTGTCAGATTATGTTCCAGTTGAACAATTATATGATTACTGATCGTTAAATTAGTATGAAATTTAGAATTTTTTATTTCTAAGATGTGAGAGGACTAGGTCCCGGTTTAAAAAGACACTGTCTACTGAGGTTTTACAACCGACCGAGTCCCAGGTGAACGCACTTCTGATTTGATCTCAATTTCGAGCACCGCGACCAGAATGAATTTGACTGAGAGAACGGTCTGTGACAGGAACCCTGAGTCGCTCCACAGTCTTTATATGTACACTGGGTTCTACTCCGGGGAGTCGGAAGTCATGTGACCCTTGTGTTTCCGAGACGGTCTCTATAAGTCGTCCTAAGGACAAACACTAAAGGACACAAGACTCCTACCCTCTACATTTGTCAATGGTTGGTCAATGGTTTTTATGACCAGTGTTTCCTACGTGTCGCAGACCCTCACTTATTTGTTACGAGGAAGGTTTGGACGACGACGGGTAAACCACGGTTGAAAGCCAAGACTGTTTTTTTTTTTTTTTTTTTTTTTTTTGAGGGAAGTCTCCGTGTTCAACCGGTAAACAAAACAAGTAGAGGTCACACACTTCCCGAGAAAGATAGTCTCTTTAAGTGGGTTGTCGGTGGTGTCCTACAAAGAGTAAAAACTACTGACTTTCCATGTACGGCCCAGACCTCCTCCTTCGGTAACTAAATAAAAGTGGTGAAGAGAGACCGACTGTCGCTAAATTCTCTCTTCCTTGTTCGGTCTAGTGAGTAGACGGACGAACCGTACGGACCATCAGTACCCTCGGGTCTAGCTCCGGTAGACAAGTCCAGGGTCGGAGAGGTTTGTGCGTGTCTTTCTCCTACAGATTTCCCCACGTGAGGGTGGGACGAGACCTCCTGGCGCTCCATTTGGTCTTCTGGGTCAGCCTCGGCGGGTGGGTGAGACGACCTGAACCCGACTATGTCAATAAAGATTCAGCTAACCGGATTTACTTACAATTCAACTAAACTTGTAGGGACCGAGCCAGGATAGAAGGTCTGTGCATCCGTCCATCTGGGTCACTTAGCTATCTTTGCGCACGACGTGTGTTGGATGTTTTACTTTGGGCGGAGTCTCCCGTAGGAGGAGTCACAGACGGACTGCCACGCAATGACGCGGAAGTTTGAGCCGAGAGTCTACGGGGATCCACTGACGTCGGTCTTTCCGACAGACGTCGTTTCGTATGTCTACTACCGGTGAGAAGTCTTTGTCGTCTCAGTACATCGAGGTGAGTCACTTTATTTTGGTTTACTCTACAGGAGAGAGCGAAGTTGGGTCGGGACAACGCGGTTCTAAGTACTAGATAATACTTCTTAGCGGTTAGTTGTGTCTACGCCAACCCTCTTTTCTTACGTAATCATATTCCAAAGACACTAATCTTAAGATTGGTGCAAAGTGTACAATATTTGGTATAACCTTTATTAAATCGAAGGACTCTGTAAAACTTAAAACGAGAAACATGAGATTTTCCACGATACGTAAAGTCAAGAGTAACTCCATCAGTACACTTCCGACGGGACCTAAAAGGTTTACTTAGGTGATACGATTGTTCCTTTTAAGACCTTAGATCCCGGTAAAACCGTTAACACAACCACTGTGGAGACACGGGTTCTTTCGGGGACAAAAGTCGAGTATGACTGTAGTTCCGATGGACAGACTGATCATCGGTGTTACAATCTGGACGCAGGAAAAAGAGGAGACGTCCGGGAAGGTGGAGATTTGGATGAAAAGGTAGTTGTGAATAGGTGTTGGGTAAGGAAGTCCCCGGAAGGGCATAGAGTCATGTCCTTTTATTGAGTACTGGTGTATAGTCATAAAGTCAAGAGAGTTAAATATATGGACGTGAAGGTCAATCCGACGGACAAAATGTGTCGGGTGAGATCCTTCATTGACGTCCCTCCTGGCTCTCGTAGTAGTGTCTGTGTGATGCCATGGTGTTGCCATCGTGGGTTAAGAATGAAACAACCTACGAAGGACGACTTTAAACACGACTAATCTAAAACCTGGAACGCCTGAAAGATTTAATGAAAAGCAATTCAGTAGAGATATAGATATATCGTTAGATAAGGTACGTATTACATTCAGGAGAGTTTTTCCGGTTGGAAAAAAATACTAAATCATTAAAATCGTCTGTATGTGGTTTGGGTCAAGGGTGGTTCTTTACTCTATCTCGGCTTTTACAATCCTATTTATCCTTCCACGCGATAGTTTCCTCCTATGGTCACTCTACGTGAAGTCAAATGGGAAGTCTTAGACTCCTACGAATCCTCAACCTCATCCATCTTACATTCCCTCCTCATATAACCTGATTCTTCGAACTTTTATAATTATTCTCTGATAAAACTTTCGGATCTTTCTGATGATTAAAAGGTCCTAGGGGTAGAGGTTACGTGAACAAAACTCTAATTAGTAGGGAGTAAGGGTATCCTCACAACTCTTCATAAGATGTCTCTTTAACTCGGACTATTATAGTTCTGAGTTCCTGTAGTACCTCTCACCCCTCTCCCCTCTGTGGTTCTGTGGGTAGAGAGGAAAGGTGGGTCGAGATCTCATAGTTGTCGGTCCGAATACGAAGGAAGTCTCCTCTGACCTCCTAGAACGAGATCTCTTTACCCCTTTTTTCACATAAATATGACTGAAGATCCCTAAGATTCCGTTCTTACTAGACCGACCAGTGTCTTCTCACTTCTCACTTGCTTGGGTTGAAAGAGTGTTTCGAAGAGTAACCACAAAGTCGTATTTCTACCCATCTTTTCGTTCTTAATGGTTTAGAAACTCTTTTCGGAGGTTGACATTCTATCTCTTACTTTGCCCCCCTTTTTTACTTTTAAAGTTTATTAACTGGTCCTATCGTAGTATCTATTTTCTGTGACGTAGGTACTTAATTCTTGTTTTACATTATGTTTTCTATTAATTTTTATGGTTTTTTTCTCAAAAGACTTTAATTTTCATACTTTCATTTTTTTAAAATTTAGGTTATTTTCTTATACTTCTACTTTCGTTCCTTAATTCAGGGTTTCCCCTTGTTTTACAGTTTCTTTCCCTTTATTTGTTGTTGTTTTCCTGATCAAATCTTTTAGGTGTACCAGGTTTTAGATTGACTATCTTTAGAGTCGTCCTTTCTAGTCAGATATCTCTTTAATATTTTTTTCTTTTCTCGTAAAGAGTCTTGACTGACTACACCCACAGGTTTACCTTTTCAGGAACTCTTACAGATCGGGTTAGTTATTTCCAGGTGGGGTATATTAATCTTTAAGATCCCTTACTTCACTCTCTCTTCCAGTGTATGACTCTTAATCCCTTTTCACCAATAGTCTAAGGGTAATAATTGTGATCTTAGATCTTTTGTTCTCTTGTTACGGAAGTTTTAAGATTACTTTTCATTAAAAGTAGATTTTCAGATTTGGACCGTTTTGCTGGTGAAGCCGTACTCCTATTTTATTTTTGTAAAAATCTGTTCAGAAATTATTTGTACGGTCCAGTGCACAAGGAGGAAAGAGTTCCTTAGTGGTATCAGTCCTCGTTATACTCTAAACTCTCTCTCTTCCGGGGTGTGTATTTCTCCAATTTCTTTAAAGGTTTTACTATCGTACTTGATGTGTCGAGTATCATTTGTTCTTATTTCTTCCTTGTGCAGTATACTTCACGACCCGTACACAGTATTCAGCAAAAAGTAAAAATGGATCAAACCATCTTCCTTGGCCTCCACTCTCACCTCCAATTGTTGTGTGACTTATTCCTTCAACAGATGAACCCAAACCTATTTTCCAATTATCTAAAAGTTTCCGTCAAACTATTTAAGTCACTGAATTTTTTTATTATTTCATACGAATTATAGAAGTATAAAAACCGTCTGAATGTTTTTTTTAGTTGGTTTAAGTCAAGTTAACGTTAAGACGGGTTACTTCACACTGGGACTTAAAGAAAAGTCAACATAACAAAAATGTAATTTTAACGGGGAAGGAGACGGAAAAAAAAGGGGGGTAAAACGTTTAGAGAATCTCCCCTTAGTACATCAAACCTTAACCTTCGTTAACATAAAGTGTAGTTTTTCATGAAAAGAAACTCTCTTGATTTTCTTTCTTCGTATTATTATTGTTCTTCAATTTTGTAACTAAGAGAAAGATCAATTGTAGATCCTGACAATAGTTAAGAAAGGGAGAGTAGGAATCATTCATTCACAATTATCGAGTCAGTACAGACTGAGAAACGCTGGGGTACCTTACATCGGGTGGTCCGAGGAGACAGGTACCCTAAGAGGTCCGTTCTTATGACCTTACCCAACGGTAAGGGAAGAGGTCCCCTAGAAGGGTTGGGTCCCTAGTTTGGGTACAGAGGACTTAACGCCCGTCTAAGAAATGGTGACTCGGTGGTCCCTTCCGGGGACCACGTTTTGTGTGTGTGTGAGGTTTCTTCTCACATTTAGTCAAGATCTACCAGGTGTTGTATCCATTCTGAAAATGGTACTTAAGAAACAACACTTAGGGTTCTACAGGAAAATCAAATGTTAGTCTCTAAGAGACCATAGAGCAGTAAGGAAAACAGATAGTTAGTACGAGAGGATTAAGACTTTATTATTGAGTGTTGATACAACTTTTCTTTATGCCATTTCGTAGGTTGTTTGGTTGGAACTTTAGTTATATACCTTGATCTTCTGTCATTATTTCTACGTTCCTTTTAAGAATGGTATTATCGATTTCGAAGACGTTCTCCTTTTCCATTAGTTAATTTAATGGCACTACTTACATGAAAACATCTATAAATCTCAGGAATTATTTAATCGTTGGTCTAAATGAGTTTTCTCGCCGAGGGAGTATAAAGACATTAGTGAATCAGTTAAAGGTTCACACGTAATCAATGGATTATACACGAACCGTGACTTAATCTATAACTCTAAAAAAAATTCATTTTATACTCGATGATGAAACGGAATACACTAACAACATTCTTTTGATTTGTTCGTTTATTTGTAGTTCATCTTTGTCCTCATTTCAACTTATTGGTTACTCTTCGAACTGCCTCCTCCACGTCGACCTCGACACGAATCAGTGAGTCAGCACAGTCTGAGACGCCGGGGTGCCCGACATCGGGCGGTCCGAGGAGATAGGTACCCCTAAGAGGTCCGTTTTTATGACCTCACTCAACGGTACGGGAGGAGGTCCCCTAGAAGGGTTGGACCTCCGTTTTAATTCTTTTTTTCCTGTCTCCTCTTCTTTCCGAGAGGTTCAGCCCCTGATTTCTTCTGAAAACAAACCCTCTTAACAGGTGGGTTTGGTAGTATGAATCTCTTTGGTGAAGAGTTAATACTCGTTCGTGTGTCATTCGCTTATAATTTTTGGTTGAACAGTCCCTCGTAATGTCGAAGGCAGAATATACACCCCTACCTACACACACACGTGCGAGTCAGTGAGTCAGTACAGGGTGAGAAAACATTTGAGTACTTGACATCGGGTGGTCCGAGGAAACAGGTCCCGTAAAAGACCCGTTCTTATGACCTTACGTAACGATCAAGGAAGAAGTTCCCCTAGAAGGGATGGGTCCCTATCTTGGGTGTAGAGGACGTAGAGGACACGGAGAATGTAACCGTCCGTCTAAGAAATGGTGACTCGTTCGACCTTTCGGATACACCCCTATAAGTAGGAGTTTCTCAAACTCGGGTGAACGTCCTTAATTCCCCGAAGGGTCCACCGAGTCATCATTTCTTGTGGGGACGGTTACGGACTCTGTATTCTCTGAGTCCAAGCTAGGGACCCAGTCCTTCTAGGGGACCTCCTCCCGTCCCGTTGGGTGAGGTCACAAGAACGGACCTCTTAGAGTGCCTGTCTCCTCGGACCGTCCGATGACAGGTACCTCAGTGTCGACTCGCTGAATCGTGAGTCTGTGTGTCCTTAATTCTTCATTGACTCTGCCTTTCGTCGTCCATGGGTGGTAGGGAAATTTCTCGACTCACAGTCTGTTCTCCTTTACCACACCGCCTCAACTCCGGAAGGTTTACATGTCTGTAATCCTTCCGTTCTCTCTACTAATTCCCCAACCCGGGGTTCCTTCATTCTACCCTTTATTAGGGGGGTTTTCACCTGTCGAAATGTTTCTTCCGAGAAAAAAAGGTATACTCTGATCTCCTTTTATTCTCCTACCAAGAAAATAAATTTGTCCTTCTTTTTCATAACGTAACACTCCTCTGTTTAAATAATTATAAAATCTCGAGGATACAGTAAGTTTTACTGTGTTTCACCTACATTTTATAGGCATAGGTAGATGGGTAGGTAGTAGGTAGGTTATATGGGTAAATGAAGAAGTCGCTGGAGGAATTCCATGTCTGACACACAAATCGTGTTGACACCCGAAATTTCCTATGGTCTGTTGTACCTCAAGGAAGGAAATTTCGCAAGGACTACAAATTAATTTCCGACAAGAAAGGGGAGGGGGTTGGGTGGGTGACAGGGACAATAGTCGAGTTTCGTTCTTCCGACTGTTTCGACGATAAACTTTATAAAAATACTGACTTTCCCGATGGAAGGACGTTCCAAAGGTTCTGTCCCGTAAAACAGTTCTTGAAAAATACAAGAGAATGATACTTATTTTCCGTCTTTCGACTGTGTTTCGAGACCGTAATGAAAAGGAAAAATTGAACTTTAACGTTTTACTAATTTCGGTGGATCGGTGTTATCAACTGGATAATTCCTTCTTGCGGCCAGTCCACGGTCCGTCCCTTCCCACACCTCTACATAAATATTTCCTGAGGGGTCTGACGTACGTAAAAGGAGACCCCGACAAGAGGGAAGGAGTGGAGAGAATAATCGAAGGGACATCGAAGTGCTCCGACGGGCTTGACTGGGACGAGTTGTACCTCAGAGCGTTCGGTATCCCTTCACTGTTCATGTCACCAATCCTCCTCATTGATATTAAACTCTAGAAGTCAGTGGTGTCAACTGATTAAGTTCATCTTTTAGTCGAAAAAAGAAAACTGACGTGGTACGTCGTATACCACAGAATCAAGGTACTGGTCCCTAACTTGGACACGGGGGATATAAACTTCCCGTTTCAGAATTGGTGGTCTGGTGGTTCCTTCAAGATGTAAAACCTTTAGTCGTAAAACCTATGAAGGAGTCATCGAGTCACCACTTCTTAGGTGGACGGTACGTCCTCTACACCCAAGCTAGGGACCCAGTCCTTCTAGGGGACCTTCTCCCGTACCGTTAGGTGAGGTCATAAGAACGGACCTCTTGGGCTACCTGTCTCTTCGGACCGCCCGATGTCAGGTACCCCAGTGTCTCAGTTGTGACTTCACTGAATCGTGCGTCCAATAGTGGATTTTCATGTATCGGTGAAACTATTCCGGTCATGACTGTTTCGTCGAAACACGAGGTGTACAACTCCTGATTAATAAGTGCAACGTCAGAAGAGGTTCCCCTGTCACTTTTTTTAGTGACCTTTCGTTCGATGTCTCACTGAGGGTCGACGTGGGGACGATGGAGGACATAAGAGATAGGCTGTGACGGTGACTCTACTACAAGTCTAGGTATGCGTCCCCTCCGTAAAACCTTTATGAAACGTATCCCGAATAACGAAGAGACTTAAACGGTACTTTAGGATCTATTAGTGAAGTCTAAGATCTGAAGTCAGAAGAGGTGAAATTTTTATTTTCTTCTGGTTGCTTTAGTTGGGTTACGAGACAATGAGATGTGTCACTACAACAGAAGAAGTCTTAAATGAAAATTCGGACGTCTGTTGTCGTCGCTGATTAAGATCTTGACACATATTATGGGCTGTACTAGTAGAGACTGAAATATCTTAATTTTATTGAGTCTGTATTGTCGTTAGGTCGTCGGTCCTAATGACTGTCGAGTTCCTTGTTTTATTGTATCTTTAGTGTGATTTACAAATCCTTAGATCGATTTTTACCACTACGGAAAGGGTACAAACGAGAGGTCTTATAGGATTTGGGTAGGTCCTTGTGGTCACCTCCCGTTTTACCTAGTTACCCGTCTAAAACCTTCTATGTAAAGAACCCCCTTTTTTTTCCAGTTTTAACTCGTAAAACGACTGAGAACAAGAGCATCGAATTTCGTAAAGAAGAACATCCTCAGATCCATAAACTCATGTCTTAAGTTTTAATATTTGGTTTCGCTGACTAGAGGTTACAAAATTCGATGTTGTACTTTTGTTTTAGTCACTCATATTATTATTCTCGAGTCCTTTTGTGGGGTTCGACCTCTGGTAAATAAAACTTTGACAACCGTTTCGAGGGTGCTTCCTATAACAAAAGTTCTCTCTCGTTCGTGCGAGTCCATACCCACTTAGGTAAGTATTTATATCAGTTGGTTCCCGGTGCGTCTCTATTATTTTTGAATCTCAGATTCTGTCTTCCCATTAACGTATGTGTCTTACAATTCTCACCACTTTCCTCTCCCCACACCTCCATTGCATGCCCACGCTTTCACACGTGTGCGGACGATTCAGCGAAGTCAGCACAGGTTGAGACACACTGGGTGTCTGACACCGGGGTGAGGGCGGTCCGAGGAGACAGGTACCCTAAGAGGTCCGTTCTTATGACCTCACCCAACGGTACGGGAGGAGGTCCCCTAGGAGGGTTGGGGCCTAGTTTGGGCGCAGAGAAGTACAGAGGAGACAACCGTCCGATCAATGGTGATCGTGGTGGACCCTTCGGGTCCCACGTCTCTATCCCCACTAGTTAAGGGGACCCCCTTACCTGTCTCTCACAGGTAAGGTCCGACTGTCTCTGACATCGTATTAGTTTTTGTTTTTTCATCAGTTACAGATTCCGTAAGACGTGTGACCCTCAACGAAGAATCTCAAGTCCGTGCCTAAAGTTCCCGTCAATAAAAGCTCTGGGCGAATGCCTCCTGGATCAACCGGTTGGATTACACATTTTTAAGAGGGTGATTTCCCATACGTTGTCTGCTTATCGTATTATTCTACACGGAAATCTTTCTATTGACGCACTTCTTACCTAACCGCCCCACACTATAATCTGTCTCAGTGTACGGTCTCACAACCGAAAGTTTGATTTAAATTCACTGGGGAAAGACGTTTAAGATACCCAGTTTGGAAGATGATTTGTATCGAGAGTAGAAGAGGATAACGGAGAAATTCTTCGTCCCGTCTTAGATTTGTGTGAAAATTATAGGACAATCTAAAGGTATCGACCTTTTTCTTTTCGATGAATTCCGACTGTAATTCCATGTAAGGAACTCGCCGACTCGTGAGATTGGGCTAGAAGGAGACTGACATGAGAACTTGCATTGTAGTAATTCAAACGTCCCTTCTTTAAGATTATTGGTATAAGAGACGGAACACACAAAGTATGAGACAGTGTCTTACTTATACCTCACGAAAAATTCGACTAATATATTAAATGTCACCCTAGACAAAGTAAGATCAATAGTCCTTTTAATAATTCAATCGTCGACGTTAGGTGAAAAAGATGAAGACGGTCTTTTCCCCCTCACTCTAAGTAGTGTATGTTTTACTAGGAGGTACTTATTTAATAAGACACCTATATTATAAAATTTTAAGGGAGTATGGATAATTTTTCATTTAATTAGTTTAGTGAACCTATAGTCCTACAAAATTTTTCTATCTATAACAGTTTTACGACGTTAAAAACCATTTCTAAAGAGGTTGGTGAATCCCTTGGACTTACTTTTGTCTTGACGAAGGAATTTCTTGGAATGATTTAGGTAATTGATAACTATGTATTGTACGACGAAGACCTATTTTTCATGAGTACCAAACAGATGAACCCGTTTTGTGATTAAACTACACATTGTTATGTTTATCACCGATAATTATCTCATTAGTAAACTTTTGACTTAAAAGTCTTTAGTTTGATTTAAAGAAAGATTTATCTTATATCTGGTTCCCGTAAACAATTGTTTAACTAAACCTAAATAAGAGTATAGGATAAACCATGTCTTTTAGACAGTCAAATCGGGCGAACTTGTTACAAACTCGTGAGTGACATACAGTCCAAGACTCACACGTTTCTTAGACATCATGTCTTTTCCGAACACGTCAGTGCGAGTCAGCACAGGCTGAGAAACGTTTGGGTACCTGACATCGGGCGGTCCGAGGAGACAGGTACCCTAAAGGTCCGCTCTTATAACGTCACCCGACGGTAAAGGATGAGGTCCCCTAGAAGGACTGGGTCCCTAGCTTGGGGGTAGAGGATGTAGAGGACGTAACCGTCCGTCTCAGAAAGCGTGTCTCGGCGAAGTCCTCGCGGGGGACGGTACTTCGTGTGGATTTTGCTCGTGCGACCTTCTAGGTCTCTCTACCCTGATAGGTAAGTGCTACTGAGTGGCCCCAGTCGATCATTCGTCTTGGTCCGGGTCCCTTCGTCCGCCACGATCTCCTCTGTCAGATGGAACTGGGGTCGGACCTCATTCTCACTTCCGTCGTCTTACACGGTAGGGTCTTGTACGGCGGAAGCCACTGATAAAAGTTGAGTGTCCGTCGTTTGCGTCTCTGCAAAAGAGACTTGAGGGGAATAGACTCAGTCGAAGTTCTGTCTGAAAAGGTTTCCTCGAACCTTGAGGGGGGTCTCAATGTGGTTGGTCTCGCCTGACCGGGAAGGGTGGTTTCTGATCTCCAGTTGTGATGTGAGTTGGTTTGACAGTCGGTAAACGAGGAGATCTAAGAAGGATCCTGGGTGAACAGAAATATTTAGTAAATTAGAGAGGAGTTTCCGGATGTAGGGAAGAGGGGAAACGGATAAGCCTACCAAAAATTCAGACCTAAGACTAGGTGAAGACCCTCAATAAGTAAGAGGGACCCATAGAGTGCGTATTGAGCGTTTATGTTAGCGAACAACAAGAGAACAACCAGAGAAAATACTGTCCCCAGAGTCGATTCGTGTGTCTTCCCTTCTCCCTGTAAGATATTAGAGAGAATGTCTTAGCACACTACGATAAAGGGTACCAGTCACTCAAACTATAGTTGTACGTCGTTTCCCTTCCGTAAACAGTTTTATATTTGTTACTACCCGAAGGCTCCCGGTTAGATATGGATAAATTTGTATGTTTCGTAAGATTGCTAATTCTTTCCTGTCCTACACCACCATAGAGACTCTTACGTATACTGGGATTCATTAGAAAGGACCCATTATTTTACGTTAGACTATCCCTATAGAGTTCTCCGACACACTCACCCGTCCCTTAAGTGTCTACTCGAAACTACACCCATCCACATTTTAATATGTAAATACGTTTTATTAAGTTTACAGGGAACATCTTTCTACTCAAGGTTCTTTAGTGAATGTCGAATCTTTTCCTAGATTTTCAGTCTATAAAGGAATTTTACACAATGATGTCATCTTTATCGCATAGTTTAGGACTCACTGACGTCTAAAAACTGTTGACACCACATAGAAACATTGTGTAAGAATGTCGTGTCTACAGGGTTTTCTACCCGTTGGAACCCCTACCATGTCCTCCATCGTATTCCCTTTGACTCAGAACAAGTCTAAACTTCGCTTCTCTTTTTGTACTGGTCACTCTCTTCATTTCTCCTCTGTAAAAGGGAAGTAGGAAGTCACGTCTTACACTTAGTTCCTTCTGTCTTAATTCTTGGCACCCTTCATTTGTTACGTTTCTGATCTTTCTCGTTTACCACTTGTTCTCTTAGACGTCCATCGTTCGGACTCGTACTTCCTTTAGTATTTCCATTAGTTCTTTCTCGATTGCGGTCTGTTACCGTGTCATCACATAATGTCCTTTAACCAAGAGTTTTACACCAGAGACACTATGTTATGACAATAGACCCTTGAGCAATCTTTACATTTTAGAGAGAGTCCGGGAACCTAGATAACTTAATCGTTGAGGTCCCCGGGTTTTTATACTCTAAATTATTTAAGAGATCCACTAAGAGTACGTGTGAGTTTAGGCCCTTGGTGATGAGACTTTCGATTATCGATACTTCCATGATATCAATGGTCCCTCAATGGACCCTTCGACCCAAATGTCCACCGAAGAAACCAGTTTCCCGTAAACTGTAACGAAATCACTTTTCCATGAGGAAGGAGTTGTTTGAGGAGAATGACTACGGAACTTGTGTCCAACGATAGGATTGAGTTTGGAAGGGTGTCCCAAATAGATCTGGCCACCAGGAGGTGAACCCGGTACAACGAAGAGTCTCTTATATACCGTTACGCTCCCCGTTAAAACCAACAGTTTTGACCCCTTCACCTTACCATGATGGTAGTAGATAACCCGTTTCCGGTCCCCACGACGAGTTGTGTAATGTTGTGTGTTTTGTCGAGGGGAACCGTTTATTAACAGGAATCTCGACGACAACTCTTTGAGACTACGACTAGTCAACGGGACCCTTGATTTAAGTGTGGTTTGTAGTAGATAACCGGGAATGTAAGGAAGTTGGGTTTAATCAAGGTGATCTTGTCGAAGTAACCTTTTCTGGGACTACGACCCTTTCTGACTTCCGGCCTCCTCTTCCCCTGCTCTCTCCTACTCTGCCAACCTACCGTAGTGGTTACGTTACTTGTACTCAAACTCATTCGAGACCCTCAACCACTACCTGTCCCTTCGGACCGCACGACGTCAGGTACCCTAACGTATCTCAGCCTGTACTGACTCACTGACTTGACTTGACTGTTGAACACTTTAGTACCAAGGTGACTATCAATTAAAAGGGAAATCTGTGTTCGGAATGGTACTAGACGGAAGGTAAGGGAGTAGAATTAGTATATACTGAAAAGAGTCCATTGTGTTGGGAGAGTCGATGTGGGAGGTACAGTTACAAGTTAGCTGGTAAGTTTTTAGGAGTTTCTCTTAACTTCAACACAAAGGTCGTGAAGTAGAAAGGACTGAACTTGTACAACATATTTATGTCTTTCTATCAAAGGTAGTACTACGGTGAACCACCCCTCGGCATGTTTAGACACTTAAAAGTAAGGTGTTTCTATTATGTTTTACAGATAGATGTCTTTGTCAAAAGTAAAAAAGAAGAAAAATAGTTGTCTTTAAAGTTTCGGTTCTTCGACTCTCAACTACAAAAAAGATCCGTATTTCAATTTTTGGGACGTGTACAAACCAAGGAACAAACAACAACAAGTCAACGATTCAGTACAGGCTGAGAAACGTTGGGGTACCTGTCATCGGGAGGTCAGAGGAGATAGATGCCCTAAAGGGCCCGTCCTTATGACCTCACCCAACGGTATATTACACAATACTTGGGTACCCAAATCCAATTTAATCCTATTTAAGACTCATGAGGTAGTCTTTAGAGTCACATCATTTGGATATTTTATAAAATTTTTGTCACGAAGGTGATTAGTAGTCCAGGTATCTTCACTACCTGACAAAAGAGGAAGTCTCACTGATGATTCGTTAAGACCCCTCTATACACACAAGACTTGAGACTGTGTGACAAAAGGTCGTGTTTAGACTTTTCCCTTGTCTTACTTATACCTGATACCCACTAGACAATGTTTGAGTACGAACATTTTTATAAGTAGTCGTTACTCAATTATACATACATGGTTTCGGGACACACTATCGTACACCTTCCTTTTAATTGAACGGTCATCAATAAAGGTAGACCCGTGTCTCTGACGGGGGTTTACGGTGAACTTCGTAGATGTTTTTTACGTGAAGAGGTTTCCCGAAGTTCTTTCTTCGATGCCCGTACTGTCTTTAATAGGAAACTGGAGTGAACCTCGTTCTGTCTAAGAAGAGAGGTGTAAAGGTCGGACCCCTTCTTTAAGACTGTAGAGAGCAAAACTCATTCAAGATAAAGGACATAGTGCATCAAGGTGTAGACGGAACCGTTTGACGTCTTGAATGACCCTTTCTTTCCGGAGAGAGCATACACCGCTTTCAGTACGACCGGAAAGATGTCCTGTGTTCGTCTCTCAGTCGGTTAACTGTTCTTAAGTGACTGTTGTTAGGTCCATAAGTCCGTATTTCGTTACTGTACCCTTAAGTGTCCTTCAGTCCACCCTTACTCCTTCAAACCTGCCTTCAGTCTCGCCACCTCTAAGTGGTCTAAAGTATTCGTTCCAAAGACATATGCTTACCAGTCACCGGTGACGGAGGGAGAGTAGTGGAATTTGAGTCCCAGTCAGGTCGAATTAAACAGAGTCCCTCGTCGTTCAAGGGGAGCATAATCTCCCCTTCATTGACGTCGTCGCTACGAAGGGACCACCGAGTCGACCATTTCTTAGGCGGACGTTACGTCCTCTGGGGCCAAGTCTAGGGACCCAGCCCTTCAAGGGGACCTACTACCTACCCGATAGGTGAGGTCATAAGAACCCAAAAGAACCGTCGAGTCTACCATTTCTTAAACGGACGTTACGCCCTCTGGACCCAAACTAGGGACCCAACCCTTCTACGGGACCCCCTCCCGTACCGTTGGGTGAGATCATAGGGACGGACCTCTTAGGGTACCTGTCTCCTCAGACCGTCCGGTGTAAGGTACCCCAGCGTTTCTCAACCTGTACTGACTCGTTGAGTCGTGTGTACATGTAGACGTCGTCCTAGTGGAACAAGAACAAGTTTATGTGAATACAAGGGACACAAAGGGTAAGAAGGTGAAGAGTGAGAGACGGTACACTGAGGGTGAAGAAAGAGTAACAAGAGAAGTTGTGGGGAGAAGGTTGAGAACGGGTTCCTTGTGGTAAGAAGAGAGTGAAGAGTTGGAGAGTAATATTAAGAAGTGATACGTTCAGGTTTTGTGGGGTACTATAATCATTTTAAGACCCTTTCATGTCGACATTCATGTTCGCCGTCAAAGAGTCAGTACAGGTTGAGAAACGTTTGGGTACCTGACGTCGGACGGTCCGAGGAGATAGGTATCTTAAGAGGTGCGTTATTATGGTCTCACCCATCGGTAAGAGAAGAGATCCTATAGAAAGGTTGGGTCCCTAGTTTGGGTCCAGAGGACGAAACGTCCGTCTAAGAAGTGACAGACTCGGTACTCCCTTCGGGAATTCATTTTATTTTAATATGCGTTAAATTTTGAGAATTTCTCGACGACCTTCAGGGGTTTTAAGGGGAAGTCTTAGAATTTCGTTTTTACAGGGTTGAGAAAGGAGTAAAAAGAGATTAATCTAAACGAAGAGGGGTGGTTTCAGTAAGTTTAATATAAGAATTATGTTAAGACGTTACAGATGAAACGAATTTTTAGTATAAAAATTTATTTCATAGTGTCCTTTGGAAGTCTCATAAAGTCGAATAATTTTTTTTCTAAAACTACTCAGATAATCAATATACATTGTTTAATCATCTTTTAAGTCACCGGTTTTTGTTGTTTGTAATAGACTGCCAAAGACACTCAGTCCTCAGGTCCTCGGCGAGTCGATCCTCCAGCACCGAGTCCCGGAGAGTCAAAGTGAGTCCAATAGGTGTTCCTCCTGAAGACAGAAGAGTTCTGAACTACCCTTGACCCTCCAGGTGAAGGTTCTACCGCGTGAGTCTCCGATAGTCGTCCTTCGGAGGTAAGGAGTGGTACACCTTCTTACTGGGTGGTACACCCGGAAACGTCTCCGACGGACCCATAAATTTCCGTTGACCCAAGGGAGTCTCGTTCATTAGGTCCTTTTTTTCTTTAGTCCGATGGAAAAGATTGGACCCGAGACTTCATTGTGAGTCAGTGAAGGTAAAAAAAAGGGGACACGGAATCCTCATTCAGTAATTTTGGTCTAGTGTAACTTCCCTCTCCCCAATCAAAGGTTGTAAACGTTCCTTCAAAGTTTCTTAAAGACCTGTGTAAAGTTTCATGAACTTACCCGTTCCGAACTTTGGTTCCGGGTGAGTCTCACAATAAAGGTACTCCTTTTGAGTACGACATTAGATGTACGTTCGAATGTAAATTTTGTCTCTAAAAAGATTCCTCCTGTGTGGGGTACTACACACTTATACCGATTCCTACAACGGTTTATGATGTTACACAATAACTCTGTTTAAACAACTTTCGATGTTCAAGTATCGAAAACGGTTATATTTTATGAGTTCGTTAGTCTAATAGATGTAGATATACGTCGACTGGGAACTTATTGTGTCCATACTTGACGTGTCCAGGTGTTGTCACCCATAAAAAAAGTTGTCATTTAAGTTACCGTGACACCAACCAACTTACACACCTACTTCTCGGGTCTTATACCACCTTCGACCCCATGTCTCCCGACTGATATTTAACATGAGACTAAAAGTTAACGTCCCTCTCAACCGTGGGGTTAGGGACACGATAAGTTCCCAGTTTAACCTATGTGTATGTAGAGGTTGTGAAATCAGGTTATTAAATTGAACTGTTAATCTTATTGATACCGTGTGGTTATCCCAAGATATCTTTTATTGCCTACTGAGTGTCTACTCTTATACCCCTGTTAAAATTGATGATTCCTTTGTTCAACAAAATTATCGAGTATTTTTACTAGATGTAAATGAGTATGTAATCCTGTTCAGGTAACAATTGATAGTCACTAGTGTATTAGATCCAGTAGAAAATTCTATGTCAATACTTTTTCTTGTACCACAAAAATCCTCTATTTGCAAAGGGAGAGTTTTATAAGAGAGAATATGAACTAACGAGATTAAGGGTAGAGTAAGCGTGACGGAAAAAGAGAGAGAGGACAGGACCTTCTTTCCACAGGACCTGGTCTTCTCAAATCTAAATGAAAACGGGAGGAGGCGTACTTTCCTACCAGGTTTAGGATTTCACATGACATCCTTTATTAACATCAAGGTACAGATCAAGTGTTCCTTAGTTTTTGATGTTATAGATTTTTATTTTCGTCTTAAAGGGCCTCCAGGTCACCGATTCTAAGTCACGAAAGTAACGGTGTCCACGTCCAAGTTTGGGATCAACCCCTTGATTCTAGGGTTTTCGACACGGTACTTTGGTTTTTTGTTTATTTTTATTTTGGTCATATGGATCATCCTTCCGTATAAATTGAGTACGCTTTTTTATAGTCTGTATCGGGTGCTTTCGTACTCGTTATTATGTAAATGTAACGATTATTTGATGACGAAAAAGACACAGAAAGGTACATAAGAAAGATTTCTAGAAACGACCGAGGAAGGGATAGGTCCACAAGTTATTCTAATGAATTCCTTTTACACACCGAAAACGATGTGTAAATATATATATTTACACAATGAATATATATTTACACAATGAATTCTAAGGAAAAGCAGAGAAGATTTCACAAAAGGGACCATCTGAACAGTTGAAGATACCGGAGTTTTTGGTCGATTTATAGTCCTAGTGAGGGTCATCACTTGGAGGTTGGATTCTTAGTTGGTTGGTGTCTTGGACGGGACGAAGTCATAAATGACAACTTTTTTTAGGTTGACAATCACTGGACGTGTCAAGTTCGGGTACAACAAGATCCCAGTTGACATATGTGGTGACCGACTTTGACTCTTAAAACTATGTCACCCTTATAGACGAATTTCGTTTAAATTTCTCGGGGAGAACACAATCTGTCTTTCACACTTACACACTTTAGGATCCTGGACTTAATTGTGTTAAAGGTGTAGGAGGGTTTAAATCTGTTTGGACGTACACTATATCTTCCTTATCTTAAGATTCATCAAGATGAGAGATTACAGTGTTTTAATAAATAACTGTCATATAAGAGATAACATTAAATGTGGAAGTCGTAGACTTTAAGAATACGTCATGTAAAGTTTATTTTACCTACACTTATATAAATATTGAGAAGTAATATTAATTAAAAATATTTTTAATGTCTTTTAAGAGTATGATTAAGTTGTTTATGTTATTATTTAACAGGATTCTGATTAAATCAGTATTCTAAAAGTAAGGTAAAGTAAGGTGAAACGTCTCTCTTGTCCGTTGTCGACTCAATCACGACACAAGGGTAGGGAGTGCCTGTAGTTGAAATAACGGTCAATCTTTAGTGAACGAGTCCTATTGATAAAAACCTTGAAAAGTGTTTTGTCAGAATGACGGACTTCACTCCAGTATTATCTAAAAATTCATCTCTTACCCTCTTCTTTCATTATTACAAAGTTGTCTCCTTCTTCTGAGACTTCCTCAGGAGGACCCTTCGGTGACTTTGTGGAGGAGGTAGAGTCCACTTCCATTTTGGTCTGAGTCTTTATGTGGAGAAGGAATTATGTTGAGACGAGGAATGATGTTCACCTCGGAAAAATCTGGGTTGGGACGTCGAAAGTCACTTTACCTCAAGGAAGGTCCTGTTCTTATTGTCTTCGTCAACCTATCTTTGGATCTTGAAATCCAAACTTTGGGAGTATAAACGGACTAGAAATTTTTGTGTTATAAGTCTTTCGATTATGGATACAGAACGGACTGTTTTCCTGTGACTCGGAATTACTCAGTCAGTTTGTGCCTCTCAAGGAATTCGAAGGTGTCCCGACACACAGTGTATTTTAGACAGTAATAATAACTCTTTGGAACATTTAGACGATCTACCTATTTATAGGTTCTCCGTTCTTTGTGTGATATGAGTTGTTTCCTTCCGTTCTAGTCCAGTGAAGTGGGAGTACTGGGTATAGGGGGACAGTTGACTAAGTGACTTAGTGTGTCGACCCTGTCTTGAGTTAAAGGTAATCAATGTGTTTATTAAAATGATTACGATAAGTAAAATAAACACGATTTATCTAGGTATATTACCCTGTAAGTCGTTTATAAAAAATTCTATTCGGTTAAGAGTTATACGACTGAACCTAAAGACTTTAACTTTCTTAAATAATTCATTTTTTTCTTTTTCAGTCTTGTTATACATACATTTGATATTAAAATAAGATATTTTACGTTTATACATATACAAGTAATATTTGATATGTATTTTTCTTCATCTAAGTAAAGATACCCATGAATAATTTATAGACCTTTCAAAGTAAAGTTTAACAATTTTCCATGATGGAGACTTTACCATTTTTTTCTTTTCTTTTCTTTCTGTTTTTTTTCGTTCTTAGTTGTAAGTAAAACTGTAGTATTTTGGACTCGACAAAGTAAAATTGTTCGAACCTATAAAAAGTTGTATCTGATGAAAGTAATATTACAAAAGAATTTTTCTTCACAGGAATTTTATCTTTTGATTATTCCTTGATCATGTACCGTACCTTTTGAGATGAGTTATGAGACATTACTGGATGTACCTTTTCTTAGAATTTTCCTCACCTATATACACGTATTGACTCAGTGAAACGACATGTGGACTTTACTTGTGTTAAAACATTTAGCTGATATGGAGTGATCTTTCTAAAAATTTACACAGGGCCGGGAGGTAGCCCCAGCTAAGGAGTGTGTGGTACTTCCGGAGGTCGGGTGTCGTGTGGTACACGCAGCACAGACACCTGTACAGCAAGTGTCGCATGAACCTTCTGGAGGAGGTGTTTCCCACCTCTCCGTGGACGTGTGTGTGAGGGACGGGAAAGACTTCACCCCCCACATCTCCAACGGCTCTCCCGGTAGCGGACGTACTCCCTCGACGGTTGTACTATGTCTCTTCCGGCGACTATCGTTTCAGTTCCAGGTCTTTCTTTTCTCATGTGACAACTTAAGACCTTACAAATAGGAGGGAAATTTCTTCCGTTGAGTTCCATCGTCAATTTTGTCAGACGAGATGTGTGACGAATTTTGACTTAGGACTTGGGTAGACAGTAATCGACCCCTTGAGTCTTTTGACGAAAAGACACGGAATAAGGTGTTAGACATTTAATCCCCATAATTATCCCTATAATACTACAAATTCACTGATTCACGTCTTTTTCACGAATCTTGTCACGGAGTCTACTTGCATTATACATAAGTTACCTACAGTGAACCTCTATCACAAGAACAACACAGATGTGATTGTTCACCAGTCTTCCTCCCCACTACCACCCTCTTCCTCCACCGTCTCTTCCATAATTTTTACCCCGAGTGAGTAACATGGGTGGAATATTTACAGAGGTTGATCAGTTCAAGTCTGTCTTAGCCCGTATTCGGGAGTTCTAAACTGAATGATAAGAGATCTCGATCTACATGTATAGAAGTCCGTATTTATTTATCAAGTCACTAATATTCGGTTTCATAACATATTCGTCCCCGTAATCTTACCTTTCTAAAAGTGGTTGACGTTGCGATAATAAAGGTAAAACTATCTTCTGGAGTGTAGTCCTTTTAGGATAAAGATTACCCGTTTTGAACTTGAAATATGTTATTCTCAACAAACGGAAACTTTTTACTAGTAAATTAAAAATTTTGTAAACCAAGGAAGATTTATCACTAAAAGATTTTTTGTCAACTTTATACTTAGTTATTGTTTTTATGTAGGTTGACTATGTACCAGTCATTATGTAGTTAATATACTTTGTTTCTTAAGGAGGGTAGTACTAACAGATACCAGAAGTACCTCTAAACAAAATTTAAGTAAAAAACTATGAGTCATCTGTGACTGTAGTGGTTTTGATCTTCCTAAAAGATTATAGTTCAACCATAGGATCACTTATATACCCTAAAGGAATGTCTGTCCGAAAATTGGTATATGACAAAACAATCCTCCGGACTAACAGACTACGATAGTCTTCGAGGTCCCCACGTCAGTTCTCTCGTGTACTCAACAGTCTCGGATCACGTCGAATACGGAACTCGTAAATGTACAATTGTACCATAGACACACACACGTACGAACGAGTACACACAAGAAATGAACTTTCGTACTCTCCATACAAACCAAGTACAGACAAAAATGGAGGTACTATGTTTAGGCAAGGAAAGTAGTGGTGTTTTTATGTAAAGAATTGTATTTAATCTCGAGGTGTTACTTCCGTACCTTTTCTTCCTGAGTCCACTGTTTAAAAGGAAAAAGTTTACAACATTTACGAATAGACTCTATGTTAAGATGTTACTTATGGTCAATTTGGGACCTTTTTAAAAGTAAGTAGTTAAGTCTATTTTAAATATTGGTGGATTATTTACGGTCCGTATTATGTTTTTGTACGAAAGTGTATGTCGTCTTCTCGTTTTTTTTTTTTTGGTGATAATAACGTGGAATTATAAGGAGAGGTATAAGAGTAGTGAAAATTCTATATTTCCAGAAAGGTGTAAAACTACTAAATTAGGTTTATCGTGCCTGAGGACGTAAGATATGTCGAACGATCAAAAGAGAAAAGCGGATTATGATTGATTTTCCGTCGAGAAGATAGTGAGCTTAAGGGATTTCTTTTTACCTATGTTCCTTAAAACTTCAATCACGTAGACTTTTACATGTTACCAAATTCATTTCCATGTTCGACGACAAGGTTTATTTCAAAGTAAAAATCGGGAAGTATAGAGTCGTTTTAAGAGGAACATGTTATTTGAAAACTTAATCTATTTCAATTTTTTTTTGAGTGTAGGAAATACACAATTGAAACACTTTAAGATTTATCTTAAGGTAACCCTTTGATGATATGACCAAATCTCTTCTTTAATTGTTTTAAAATTGAAATACAATTTTTTGTTCGTTAGGAATCCCTCTTCTAAATGAAAAGGTGTAAATGTTGAAAAAGACCATGGATTTTATGTTACTTTCTTTTACAATATCATATGTCTTATATGTATCTCACTCATCTGACCTAAAAGTTATTTTTACAATAAAGTTGGGTTTCATACTCCTACTAAAATTTTGTTTCGACTTTTCGATATTTCTAATCTTTGGTGATATTTTGGAAACTTCTTACTTAACTAATAGGTAAAAGTGGAAGTCGGTAAGATTGAAACGAAAATGAACCGTTATTAATTATGGTGTTTTTCGTCATAGAATTGTATGTGGGTTGCACGGGACCCATATCTTTGGACGAAACTTCCACCTAGGTCTAATACGGAAAACAGTCAGATACCACTAAAAATTTTGGTACCGTGTAGTATAAGAACTAAAGTTTAAGTACTTGGTGTACACCTATGTTAATATTCTTCTGAAATAATCCTTTAGGAGGTCAAAACTTTTGATTGGATAATTTTATTAATTTGATGAACGGGGTTTTACATGTGCTGAACGTGAAGAGACCCCCGTTTATGCGGGTTCGTAAAATCGGATCTACCTTTATAGAACTAACTTTTACAACTTACAGTACTTGCTCTACCTTGTCCGATTTTTCCTTACTACCTCGAAAAGAAGTAGGAAATTTTAATCCATGTAATAAAATTCTGTTTTACCATAAGGTGTGTCACGACCAATAAATTAGTTGAATTTTGGAGTTCTCCATTACGTTCTACTTTTATTTTCAAGAGTGAAGTTCAAATGCATTTAGTATCCATCATAGAGGTACCATTCAACTCTTTTTAACGTCTATTCTCCCGTTAGTAGAAACCTTCAGTTACAGTCCCTCCTTTTACTGGTGAGGGGGATCGATTAGTAAGTGTGGACAGAGTTCAACGGAATCCACCTGAAACGAGAGGAAACTTTGTGATAAGAAGTGCAAGAGGACGGAATCGGTTCGGTCAATGGTGACATGTAAGTTGGATTTACAACGTTTTATGGGTGTGTGTGTGTGTGTTGACGTAGTCGTCGTCTATTTGAGTAAGACTCCCACGCGTCTCGGATAGACAACTTATTCACTACGTCTTATGTCCGGTACTTGCGGTCCTGCATCCCAGAGGCGTGGGTCCCGTCTTTGATGTTTCGTCTCTTCTGTCGTCTACCGACGGAGCAAACTTCCATTAAGATGTTGTAGAGGATCAGTCTACTATAGTGAAAGACTAAGTGTCTTAAATATTACCTCTGTTCCTCCGCCACCCAATTCTGGAGGTGTAGTTTTAAGGCCTTGTTTATTATAGAGTCACAGAACTATTATTTAAATTCCTCACTTGACATTTTATCACGTCACAATTGACTATGCGAGAAAAGTCTCGTGGAGTAAAGTTCTGTCAGTTCAGTCTCGTCAGAGTGTCATTTTGCATTTGTAGGAGTAGTTGTCGCGAAGTTTACGGGTCGACAGCAGGGCATCAATAGATACCGGGCTCTCTTCGTAATCGAATTGGTCCTGTCTTAAAAAAATTAAAGAATTCATTGTCAGGTTAGGTCCCGACTATGTCGTCATAGTACCGCAGTCCTTGGTTCCGAGGTGTCCGAACAGAGAACTTAAGTGTAGGAGGTGAGGTGAGAGTTCCGGCGGTAGAATCGAGTCCTGCGGTAGAAGAGAAGGAATCTGACGGCAGTACCGGAAGATCACAGTAACCAAGACCCGTCGAAGGAGTAATGAGGGTATTTGGTTACCCTAGACTCACAAGAGTTCTTCTAAGATTTAAATGATGGTACCCTCAGTTCCGGGAAGTTTAGTACCGGACCCGAATGGTAAGGCAGACGTGAAGGTCGGTTCGGAAGTGTGAGACAACGGTAGAAGGTTTGTGACGTGTTTGAGAACAAGGAAGGACCAAAAACGACCCGACCTTGAGGGGAACAGTGGAGATGAGACAGGAAAGAGTCGGAGTAGAGAGAAGTTCCGGGTGCAACGTACACTAGAGTAAGCGATTCACGATAGAGGAAAGACCCGAGAAGACGGGTGGTTTTACTTGAGTTATTTATAAATTACTCGTATTTCGTTCCATTTCCTGATCTCTATCACTGTATTTACTCACTAAGACGGGTTTCACCAATTTATAAATCGTCTACTTTACCTTTGAAATGAGTAATCTTATTTTGTAATAGTTGTCCTACTATCATACTAGTCTGACGATACCCCCGTGAATTAGAGCGGAGGTCTGTTTTAGTTTCCTAGATGTCGATACATGTTATGATGAAAGAATTAAATCATGAACATACCAGTTATTTATATGAAAATAGAAAGAAGGGACGGTTTAATACTCAAACACCCCTTCCCCCGGGTCCCCTCCGGTGAGGTTCTATACGAAGTTATCTTATAACTAATAAAACTTAATTCCAATGAATTCTTTGTCGGTTAAGTTCTCCATGTGAAACTGGGAGGAAACAGAGAGACTTTCGTCCTTTATTTAGAGGGTACCCTTCCCTGGTGAGGGACGTGCACTTCCATCTTCCTCTTTCTCTCAAGGTCCGGACTCTTCGGACATTTATTTTGAACGATGAAGAAATAATTAAATGATGGGTTTGAAACGGATTTGAGGAATTATTAATTCGTGGGTTGGATTCAAAGAAACAGGACAGTCAAGGAGAGTTTAAATAACAAAGAAACAGATTTTTTATATTTTTAACGAACGTAATCGAAGGAAAACCAGGATTTGAACAAAGAAAAGGGAGACAATTAGACAGAACGTAGGTAAAGTCCGTATTCTTGAGTTCTCCTCACCCACCCCTCTAAAGGGGTAGGGGTTGTGATGGGTATGGTGATAAAGTAAATGACGGTTTTGTTTATTCTTCCTAAAGTAAAACTGTGAATACTTCAGGTATGTTCATGTCCTTTTTCTTAAGTTCGAAATTTATTGGTATAACGTCGTATTTTTAAAATTTTGGACTGATTTTGTTATGACTCAATAGAAATCAGTATAATACTTCTTATTTTTTCTGTACGATTGATTTAGGTTTACCTTTTCTAATGAAAAACTCCATGACTTTTCCTTTTTCTAAATGGAAGGCACCCTTTTTTTATTAATTTCGGATACGTCGAGTCCTTCGTTGTCAATCTTGACCTGTACCTTGGTGTCTGACCAAGGTTTATCCTTTTCCTCATGCAGCTCCGACATACAACAGTGGGACGAATAAATTGAAGATACGTCTCATGTAGTACTCTTTACGACCCGACCTCCTTCGTGTTCGACCTTAGTTCTAACGGTCCTCTTTATGGTTATCGGAGTCTATACGTCTACTGTGGTGGGAATACCGTCTTTCACTTCTTCTTGATTTCTCGGAGAACTACTTTCACTTTCTCCTCTCACTTTTTCAACCGAATTTTGAGTTGTAAGTCTTTTGATTCTAGTGCCGTAGACTAGGGTAGTAAAGTACCGTTTATCTACTTCTTTGTCGTCTTTGTCACCGACTGAAATAAAAAGACCCGAGGGTTTAGTGACGTCTACCACTGACGTCGGTACTTTAATTTTCTGCGAATGAGGAACCTTCCTTTCAATACTGGTTGGATCTGTCGTATAAGTTTTCGTCTCTGTAATGAAACGGTTGTTTCAAGGTAGATCAGTTCCGATACCAAAAAGGTCACCAGTACATACCTACACTCTCAACCTGATATTTCTTTCGACTCGCGGTTTCTTAACTACGAAAACGTGACACCACAACCTCTTCTGAGAACTCTCAGGGAACCTGACGTTCCTCTAGGTTGGTTAGGTAGGATTTCCTCTAGTCAGGACCCACAAGTAACCTTCCTGCCTACAACTTCGACTTTGAGGTTATGAAACCGGTGGACTACGCTTCTCGACTGAGTAACCTTTTCTGGGACTACGACCCTTTCTAACTCCCTTCCTCCTTTTCCCATACTGTCTCCTACTCTACCGACCTACCGTAGTGGCTGAGCTACCTGTACACAAACCCACTTGAGGCCCTCAACCACTACCTGTCCCTCCGGACCGCACGACGTCAAGTACCCTAACGTTTCAGTCTGTGTTGACTCACTGACTTGGCTTAACTTTGGTAAATCCGTATTCGAAAACTAAGATGATTTCTCACTCAATAGTGTACTTTATGTTATTTTGAACTAATAAAATTCTCTACATATGTGTACTTTCTTTTTGTAACTTTATGGTCATTATGACTACATATTAAGACGTGGTTCGAGAAGATTAGTAATTAAATATTTTAATTACGTGAGGTTTTGAGTTTAATTTATCAATTAAGTTGAATTATAAATCTAGTCAACTAACACTAGAAGTCCATAACACCAACGATCGAATAAATATCTCTTTTGTGTGAGAATAATTAGATAAACTTTTTTTTCGGGTCAGTAAATCCTACCGTGATTAAAGGAGTAAATTTTTTTTTTTTTTCACTTAGACCCTCTCCAAAGCGTCAAAGACGAAAAGTGTACCATCTAGTCGACCCTTTAGTCTTTATCCTGAGGTCGGATAAGTCACTCTATTATTTACAAGTTTCTCGAAACACTTGACATTTCTTGATATTTTTACATGCAAGACATGTTCGACCTAATCTTGTGAGACACGAGTATCTCTGAAGTTCATTTAAGACACTGTTTTCTGAGGAAAAGGGTCCCGTACTTTGACGGTATTTCTACTTACAAATAACAATAAGACTTTCCTTTTTGTTTTCCGTAAAGGAGCTTGACTTCTTTTATTTATTGTAAAATAAAAAATTTTTACTACAGAGATAGTTGACAAAATACTGTCGACACCCTTCGGGAAACAGAATAACGGTAAAACTCATCGAACTTACTCAAAGGGAGATAGGTAGGGACGGTTAAATATCGGTTCTAAGAAATGGGAGTATAAATTGTAATTTGTCCCTCTGTAAACTTAAAAAGTATGCTAGAACAGACCTTCTTTTCAGAATTGACACTAAATTGACGTGAACTTTTTATAGAATCGGAGTTTTGTGTGAAAGTTGAAAGACCAGAGATGGACTCTTTCTCCTACTCGGTTTGGTAACTTCTAGTAAACCTATGGGACCAAGTACCGCCACTCAGACTTCCATTAACAATAACCATGGAAAAATGATCCCTCTTCTACGACACTCACGGTGTCCTGAAACGAGATTCGAAAAATTTGGTCAACGGTTGTCGTGTTTACACGTGTAAGTATGCCTATGCGGTTGTAACTAGAGGAGTCATTTGTGAGTTTCCTAGTTCTTGACAACACAACGTTTTGCGAAGCCCCCGGTGCGAACTCCAACACTCGGTAGTCGTTACGAAATGAGACTGTGCTGAAAGTACAGTTAAACAAGACTACCAGAGGTTCAAAAATATTTTCGGTTTGACACAGTGTCGCCTGTGTCAAGTTGAAGTCTTTCAGCGATCGCACAGGTGTCATTGAGGATGGTTCCAGAAGCAGACGTCCGATACAAGCAGGTGCGTCAGAGTCTGAGGTCGGAGTGATGAAATCAAGAAGGGACAAAAGACGATTTCTTACAAAGGACAAATGATGACGACTCCCACCCCCCCTTTCTTAACACCGTAAATCTCTTGAAGAGGTATCTGCAAAAGTATATTTCGGTGAAGGTGAATTGATCATAATTCATCTATGATTGTTCATAAGGTGAGTGTCTCATAGTCAAGTCAAGTCAAGTCAGCGAGTCAGTACAGGCTGACAACCGCTGGGGTACTTAGCGTCGTGCGGTCCGGAGGGACAGGTAGTGGTTGAGGACCTCAAGTGAGTCTGAGTGCAGGAAACTCAGCCACTACGGTATGTCGGTAGAGTAGGAGACAGTAGGGGAAAAGTTGTCTGGATAACCTCCAATCTAATATTTTACCGTCTCTTACCGAGAACTATTGTTTTAAATTCGAACAAAAGTGGTTTTCCGTGGGTGTGGTGGGAGTGACCTTGACAGGTGTCGTGGGGCGACTACCACCAATCTTTGGTATCAGAGGGTCGAGGAGACGCCAACCAGTAGTCGGGTGTCGTCTCACTTCTTGGATGACAGACACCCTCCTTCCGGTCTCCCTGGTCTTTGGGGTGTGTATATGCCCACTCGAGATTGGGGAAGCGTCTCAGTGCTTTAGATACTCTGGATTCGAGAACTCAGGTTGGACAAAGGGGTTGACCCTAGGTCTCGGTCGAGGAAGGGTCCATTTTTTAAGGGAAATTTTTAGGTGACTTAAGGTGTCAGAACGAAAAAAGAGAGGGAAAAATTAACCTTCTATTTACGAAATGTCATAACGCAAGCGAAGACGGTACGTAGTTGTACTTAGTCGGCATCCATATGTATGACGGGGAGGGAGCGTACGGAGACCCAACGGGGTCTTGCGACCCAATGAGGCACAGTATATCGTCTAAGGGTGACCGACAGATGAAGTGCGTACCACTACGTGTGCAAAGGTGCGATGAGAGAGGTGAGCGGGGCGGGAGAGGAAGGGGGCGACACAGGTGTCAGACAAGAGACACAGACGCGAAGATAAGGACGGGACGTTTATCTAAGGAGTTATGGTAGAAAGATCTAAAGTACAATCATATGTCATAAGTAAAAGGAGAAGGACTGAATGAGGTATAAGACATATTGTCCGAGGTCCAACTAGGGTGTGTGTCCTCAGAAGAGTGGTACTCCGTGGAGGGAAGACCCTCTCCCGAAAAGGTGTTAGGTCAATGATCCGTCCCGACGGGGAGGATGAAGTAGTAGGAAAGTCAGTGTACCCGGTCTGTCATTGGTTCCTCTTTGGTTCAAGAATTCAAGAAAACTCTACACTGGGGAAACGTTTAGAGGTTCAGACTCAGGGGGCCACTCCTTTAAGTCTGATGTGTATTCGTATGTAAAATAGTGGAATGTCTTGGGGTCGCTTGGTAGGTTCCTGACCTGACTCCTTAGAGACCCTTACCTTTCAAGATTCGTCTAGACTTCTGTCTTGGGGGTCAAGTTGAAAGTCAAAACAAGGAATAACTGATATTCTGAAATTCGTTTAGTTAATTTTAAGAAGTTCAGAGATAAAAGAGTAAGTGTCCTATCATTAAGGACGGTAGTGGTGTGGAGACCCAAGATAGTTATTTTTAGTTTCAAAACATTAATATATAGAGATACCGTTGGGTGAGGTCACAAGAACGGACCTCTTAGGGTCCCTACCACCTCGGACCACCCGACGGCAGACACCCCAGCGTGTCTCAGTCTGTGCTGACTTCGCTGAATCGTCGTCGTCGTCGTACTCCAATTTCATTCAGAAAATTAATCTTGGGAACCTCCGTAGAAACTCAGAAACAAAAACAGAGAGTAGATGAGTGAGTGGAACCAGTCCAGGAATACGGACTTGGGGTCAGAGACGAAGGGTCAACAATATGTATACGTAACAATGTATACTCATTCATTTGTATTCATATGTATATATTGACCTCTTTGTTTACCGTTGGGTGAGGTCATAAGAACGGACCTCTTAGGGTACCTCTCTCCTCGGATGACCCGATGTCAGGTACCCCAGTGTTTCTCAGTCTGTGGTGACTAACTGATTCGTACGTACGCACGTGCGTGCGTGTACGTGTGTGTGTGTGTGTGTGTATATATTACAGATATAGAAGTAAACACATACATTTGTATGTTTTAAAATATACACTTACGTTATACATAAGTAAATAGAGAGACGGAAACGAAACAACGATATTCTGTCAGTACAAAGGTTTTACTTAATAACAAACTAGATTTACTATAAGAATGATTAGTAAAGACGTGACCGTGTTTCAATCGGTTCTATCTCTTAAATCTCGTATCTCTCTTTCTCTCTCTTAAACGACTACCCCTCCACCCCTCTTTACCCGTGTTTATCCATTACTTAGTCGAAAGTAACTCTTTCAAAGAAGAGTAAGTTGTCTTGTTTCTAAAACTTTGTCTATAATCCTTCTACACTACGTCTTCATATCGTAGGACAACCGAATACCCAGAAGTGTCAGAGACCATTCTCGACTGAGTAGAATTGGAAGGGAGGGGACCTTGGGATCCTTTGTGGTCCTAGGGGTCAATTGTCCGGGTAAAGACTTTCTGACATGTTGAAAGTTCTCATTTTATACTCACTAATTTTTTGTATTTCCATGATCTATAATTAGGTACAGTATGACCACAAGACCTAATAGTATAAAGACTTTTATTAATCTAAATATTTATAGTACACGAGGAACTAATTATCAGATTCATAGTTGCTGTATGATAGTGTACTTTCACTACTCAGTACAGTAATCCCTGCACTACCTTAGACACTAGGTGCACACCTAAACCACTCGTAAGACCGAGTACCCACCACGGTCAGTGTGTTCGGAGTGTACACACGGGAGGTGACGTCCTAAGACGGAAAATATTTGAGACGGGTGTAAAACGGACCCGTCATGTCGTGACTAATTTTGTGACTTTTATGGGGAGGGACGGTTCTTCGGTCGTCAATGAAGATATAAGACAGAAGGAGGGATGTTATTTAAGAAGTATTTTTTACAGGTTCGAACAAGAAAGAGGCTTGAAGTGTTACACTAAATTTTGTATTTTATTAGAGTTTGTCCATTATAGAATTTCTCCTTTTTATGTGTAAACAACCTTTTATCCAATGTTTTTAAGAGAAGACGTGTTCGTGTCATATAGTAAAAAATCATGTCTGGAAATATGGTTTAAACGAATCTTGATGATCTACACTGATGTTAAAGGAATGCGTGATAACACACTGTTAGTGATACTTTTCATGGTGAAATGTTAACAATCAAAATTTTGAGTGATAGTATTCGTTCTTCTTAAGATCTCAACTTCCTTTTTGTGTTTCATTCCTTCATTAGGTTATCGTAATCTACCGGAGTTTCCCTTTCTTTTTGTGGTGGGTCCTTTTATGTCTTAAGGGTACATAACGATAGAAGATAACAACGTATTATTTAGTGGGGTGTTGTAGTTGAACTTTGTCGTCGTTTATAAATGGTAGAGTGTCAAAGACACCCTGTTCTTAATAGATCCTCGTAGAATTTTGTATTTCATGTACTGTCTTAACCATTGTCAAATTCTCTACATAGTCAGGACTGTTATTACGTTACCGACGTAAAGTCTCAATGAGATGTCTTCAGTAATAAAGGAATGTACATTTCTTTTATGTTAAATGGACGACAAATTACAACTATAATTTCCGGGTGTCTACGGTAGAAAGTCCCGGAAACAGGGTTGTTCTCTTGATACATTCTTCATTGATCTGGACGGAGTAGGGAACTGAACCATTGTATTTTTGATTCCATATTAACCTAGGAGACCTGGATTTACTTTTCCATACGCACGTACTGTTCAGTGAAGTCAGTACAGGGTGAGAAACACTTGGGTATCAAACATCGGGAGGTCCGAGGACACAGACACTCTAAGAGGTCCGTTCTTATGACCTCACCCAACGGTACGGGAGGAGGTCCCCTAGAAGGGTGGGTCCCTAACTTGGACGTTGAGGACATAACGTCCGCATAAGAAGTGATGACTCCGTGGCTCCTTCTGGGGATTTACTTATCCTCCTTCTCAGTTATTCCTCTTCCGAAAAGAAATGCTCTTAGGTCAGTAGTGGTGTCTATACTGCGGTAAAGTCTCCTAAACAGGGGCTCTCTCAAATAGTCCTACATGGCACTCGAGGGTCAGTTGTCTGACCAGTTGAGTAGTCAGTGGAGTGACTGCCTTGCTGGTGCACACAGAGACACTGGATTCAGGACCCTGGTGACCGGGTGCACAGTGTGTAGGCCCAGTGGGTCGGCCTGGGACCTCGCGTCCCAGTCATCTTACACCAAAAAGTCGGAGTGCCTCCGAGGCCGGTGCAGCCAGAAGACAGTGACAGGAAGGGACCTTCCGGGGACGTCACCGGTGATGTCACGGTGTCGTGTCTCTTTCCTCGGGTCGTGCGTCGCGGACGGGCGGGAGGGCAGTCACCTTCGGTCTGGCCTTTGGCGGGTCCTCGCAGAACGAAAGAAGGCAGCAGTCTCCATGTCCCGGACTCTGCGCGACTGCCCCTCCGTCCACGGCACAGAGTGCGCTTGGCGGTAGACTGCCCAGTCGAGAGGAGGAGCCACAGAAGGGGACCGACGTCTTAACTAACCACTCATCACGACTCATGACCACTATGTCCTAGAAGGACGTCTGGAATGCTTACCCTTAGTATTCCAGTGTGAGAGAGGGCTGAGGCACCCTCAGCCTTCACCGAGAAATGGACAAGCTCCAATTCGCAACGGTGGGATGTCAGACGCACACACTCTTGGAGCGAGTCCTGGAGGAGTTGACCACACACAGGGGCTTACGTGGGTGCACTTGGATGCAAATGTTAGGTTATCGTAATCTATCGGAGTTTTTCCCCACCCCCCACCCCCCCTTAGTGGGTCCTTTTATTTTTTAAGGGTACATTATTATAAATCTATTACGTAACTGATAAAACACATATTTCATTATGTGAAGAACCTTGTACTTTCGGAAAGATTATCGCAGTTACGAACAACAAAGGGCCAGAGTCCTAAATACTGACTTCGAAACTCGATGTCTTAATGGTGACTCTTAAGGTTCAAGTCCTAAACCAGACAGAGTTTGACGGGATCGTCTTAAGAAGTTGACGTTTTGCCCTTCTTGTTAAGATAACTGTGTGGGTTTTAATTTTCCTAATATCTGTTAAAAGTTCCTTTACCATTATTAGTCTTCTCTCTTGTGTAATAATTTATGTTTCTAATTAAAATTACTCTAGCGATACAATAGTCTATGGACCTAATAAAATAAATTGGTTTCCACCACTTCTCACTTAAAAGGTGATACGTAGGTCCTAATAAGAACATTATAGGGTATCTAAATAGTTTTATTATTTCATATGTATATGTTTATGGGGTCTAGAATATTAAAATACAAAAAATGAGTTTACATCAATTCATAAATAACTCATGCCAAACTACGTGACACCCATGGTTTGTTCACAATCTTCACCCAGGGACGGAGATTACTGGAAATCCGGGACCCCTTTAGTATGTATATGTGTGTGTGTGTGTGTGTGGAATTGGGACAGAAAATACAAGTTTTGAGAAGGGAGTATGTTTTTCGTTTTGGTCGGTCTTTTGAGTAAGTTTAGAGAATTGAGGACGATATTAATGAGATAAGGATACAGTAACTCAATGACCTGTATTTGAACGTTTTTGACCGGTGGACCTAAAGATATAAGGTCCATGTAAGGATTTTGTGTTCACCCAGAGTGACTGAGTTTTGAAATATTTTAGTTTTGAGTATTGGTCTATATTTTGTGAGTAGTACCTGGGTAGAAGTCAAGTCAAGTCAAGTCAGCAAGTCAACACAGGCTGAGAAACGTTGGGGTACCTGACGTCGAGAACGGACAGGAATTTAGACTAGTGGTCGAGGTGTCCCAAGTGACGCAGGTCTCGTGAGGGGTGTGGCACAGAAGAATGTTTATCAAGACGGTCCACTAGGTGTCCGACCACACAACCTCCTAAAAGAGAAAAGAGAGAGAGGAATTTTACCGGAATTGAGAGGAGAAAAGGTTGTTTGAAAATAAGTAGGAACTTTTGGGGTCAAAGTCACGTTTGATGAATTGATAAAATTCAATTATCGGGGATTTTGGGTCCCCGATTCCACTCTGAAATATACGTAATAATGATAGTCAGGAGTGGTGTGGGGATATTCTATACACAGTAATAGAGATGAAATGTTTGTCTCTATACTCTGACTCTATGTTACTATTAAAAACGGGATCCTATGAAGACTTGACACCACAACCTCTTCTGAGAAGTCTCAGGGAACCTGACGTTCCTCTAGTTTGGTTAGGATTTCCTTTAGTTGGAACTTGTAAGTAACCTTTCTGACTACGACTTCGAGGTTATGAAACTGGTGGACTACGCTTCTGGACTGAGTAACCTTTTCTGGGACTACGACCCCGTCTAACTTCCGTTTTCCTCTTCTCCCACTGTCTCCTACTCTACCAACCTACCATAACGGTTGAGTTACTTGTACTCAACCTCGTTTGAGGTCCTCTCTCACTTCCTGTCCCTTAAGACTGAACGAAGACAGGTACCGTTTCGTAGTCTGTACTGAATCGCTACCTTATTCTTATTGTTACTCCTCTGTACCTCTATTCCGAGTTTAGGTCCAGACAGACTGAGGTTTCGATATATTCATGAATCATTACTACAATGTATGACTGAAAATCGTGGATCTAAGAAAATTTCCAAGTTTCCCTTACGTTTTCATAAGTTCACTCAACTGTATATCTATTCGTCAGAGTCACACCAGTGTATGTCGAAAGAGATTTTTAAGAGGAGAGTTCAGTTTCTCGACATGTTTTCGAGGGGAAGGCCATATGGAGTTCAAAGGATCTACCATGCAACGTCAGGATTCTTTGGTCGTGTAAAGGTTTTCCCAGAGGAATTGCCCACGTCCGTCCACTTATGTTTTCGTTAGACGGGCAAAGAAGAGACAAAAAGGTCCATGTTCTTTCACTTTACTAGGATTATGAGATTCTCATCTGACAAGTAGACTCAGTGTGGTTCATTGAACTAATGGCGATTTTATCTTAAACTTTTACTCATTTCACCAAGAAATACTAGTCGGAAAACCTTCAGTAAGTTTTCACGTCGTCATGGAGAAGTTTCTCCTATTGAACTTAAATTTAGAGTGAGAGAGAAGTCACAACAAATAGTTGTCGACTCATAATTTAACCCTGCGAACTAAATACAATACATTAAATTTATCATATATTAAATTTGTAAGTATTAATTCAGTGATAACCCCATTTACCTTATTTGTGTTCTAATTCAACCTATCACTCCGCGAGTAGTGGTCTCCTCAAGCTAGTCTACCCCTTCTATGACTCAAAGATCTTGGGACCAAGACTTGGGTCTTACGTGTGACGTTGGTGGGTTCCTCAAAAAAGGTCCTACCTCCGGGTCCAGGGTGGGTGTCTCTACAAATATTTCGACCTCACTCTACTTCGTACTTTTGCCCAAACAAAAAAAATGATGTCCCGAAAACTTCGAGTTCAGTAAGTTTAACTACCGGTTCCACCTGTGGTGACGGTGTCTTCCTTGAGCTCGTGACCTACCTTCCAATTTGTCCACGGTAAAGTCCTGCGAAGGTTGGGACTCTCAGGTTAACAAAAAAAAAAATTAACCTCCTATTAATGTTAGAACACAACCAAAGACAGTATTTAGTCGGTGTCCACATATATATATATATCCAAGGGAGGGAGAACTTGGAGGGAGGGTGGAGGGTGAGTGTAGGGTGGGGAGATCCAACAGTGTCTTGTGACCCAAATTCGAGGGACGTAGTCAGTCGTTTAAGAGTGACCGATAGATGTGTACCTGTAGTGGTCTACCAGTTGTGGCTTTAGTCTGTAATATAAGAAACGTCGGTTTCTACTTCTTCGAGATATGTCAGTTGTTTTTGTTCTGGTCCTCGACTGACACCGAGTCTAGTACTTGAGGAATAATGGTTTAAGTCTGAGTTTAACTTCTTTCATCCCTTTTGGTGATCTGGTAAGTCCATACTGGATTTAGTTTAGGGAAAACTAACATGTCACCTTCACTCTTTATCTAAATTCCCGGATCGAGACTATCTATCTCACGGACTACTTGATACCTTACTCCAAGTACTGTGACATGTCCTCTGTCCCTAGTTCTGGTAGGGGTACCTTTCTTTACGTTTTTTCGTTTTACCGACAGACCCCTCCGGAATGTTTATCGACACTTTTCTTCTCTGTGTTTTTCGTTTCTTCTTTTCCTTTCTATATTCGTAGACTTACGTCTCAAGGTTTCTTGTCGTTCTTCTCTATTCTTTCGGAGAAGTCACTAGTTACGTTTCTTTATCTCCTTTTGTTGTCTTACCCTTTCTGATCTCTAGAGAAGTTCTTTTAATGTCTATGGTTCCCTTGTAAAGTACGTTTCTACCCGAGTTATTTCCTGTCTTTACCATACCTGGATTGTCTTCGTCTTCTATAATTCTTCTCCACCATTCTTATGTGTCTTCTTGACATGTTTTTTCTAGAAGTTCTGGTTGTATTAGTACTATCACACTAGTGATTAGATCTCGGTCTGTAGAACCTTACACTTCAGTTCTCCCGGAATCTTTCGTAGTGATACTTGTTTCGATCACCTCCACTACCTTAAGGTCAACTCGATAAAGTTTAGGACTTTCTACTACGACACTTTCGCGACGTGAGTCATACGGTCGTTGAAACCTTTTGAGTCGTCACCGGTGTCCTGACCTTTTCCAGTCAAAAGTAAGGTTAACGTTTCTTTCCGTTACGGTTTCTTACGAGGTTGATGGTGTGTTAACGTGAGTAGAGTGTACGATCATTTCATTACGAGTTTTAAGAGGTTCGGTCCGAAGTCGTTATGCACTTGGTACTTGAAGGACTACAAGTTTGACCAAAATCTTTTCCGTCTTCTTGGTCTCTAGTTTAACGGTTGCAGGTGACCTAGTAGCTTTTTCGTTCTCTCAAGGTCTTTTTGTAGATGAAGACGAAATGACTGATACGGTTTCGGAAACTGACACACCTAGTGTTATTTGACACCTTTTAAGACTTTCTCTACCCTTTTGGTCTGGTAGAGTGGACGCAGACCTCTTTGGACATACGTCCAGTCCTTCGCTGTCAATCTTGACCTGTACCTTGTTGTCTGACCAAGGTTTATCCTTTTCCTCAAGCAGTTCCGACATATAACAGTGGGACGAATAAATTGAAGATACGTCTCATGTAGTACTCTTTACGACCTGACCTTCTTTGTGTTCGACCTTAGTTCTAACGGCCCTCTTTATAGGTAGTGGAGTCTATACGTCTACTGTGGTGGGAATACCGTCTTTCACTTCTCCTTGATTTTTCGGAGAACTACTTTCACTTTCTCCTCTCACTTTTTCAACCGAATTTCGAGTTGTAAGTCTTTTGTTTCTAGTACCGTAGGCCAGGGTAGTGAAGTACCCTTTGTCTACGTCTTTGTCACCTTTGTCACAGTCTGAAATAAAAAAACCCGAGGGTTTAGTGACGTCTACCACTGACGTCGGTACTTTAATTTTCTGCGAATGAGGAACCTTCCTTTCAATACTGGTTGGATCTATCGTATAAGTTTTCGTCTCTGTAATGAAACGACTGATTCCAGGCAGATCAGTTCTGATACCAAAAAGGTCATCAGTATATACCTACACTCTCAACCTGACACTTCTTCCGACTCGCGGTTTCTTAACTACGAAAACTTGACACCACAACCTCTTCTGAGAACTCTCAGGGAACCTGACGTTCCTCTAGGTTGGTCAGGTAAGACTTCCTCTAGTCGGGGCCCTAAAGAAACCTTCCTTACTACGACTCCGACTTTGAGGTCATGAAACCGGTGGAGTACGTTTCTCAACTGAGTAACCTTTTCTGACACTATGACCCTCCCTAACCCCCGTCCTCCTCTTCCCCTGCTGTCTCCTACTCTACCGACCTACCGTAGTGACTGAGCTACCTGCACTTAGACCCACTTGAGGCCCTCAACTACTACCTGTCCCTCCGGACCACACGACGCTAAGTACCCCAGTGTTTCTCAGCCTGTGCTGACTCACTGACTTGACTTGACTTGACTTGACTTACCTATACAGAGTTTACGAAGAGAGAGTTTAGTAGGGTGGCAAAGGAAGGGTATGACACAGGTTTTCAGACAAGAAATACAGAGACTATTCAGACTAACACCTATACTAGGTACGATGTTGTACCATGATCTAATCTGGAATTCAAAGAGACCTACACATTCAAGTCTTATTTAACAACTTCACTATAACAAAGGACCCACATCGAAGGTTCATGTTTCTCCGACGATGATAATGGATGTGGAGGAACATCATAGGATAGAAGACGTCTAGTGGTTAACTTCTCTATGATTTTCACTTATTAAGTTAGTTAAGTTAGTCCTTTATAGATGATAGCTGATAGACGTTTTGTGAGGAGACCCGTGACTTGTAAGTTATTGTTCAATAACCAGAGTGACCTTAGAGTCTAGAGTGTCCTCACTGTTAAATTGTCCGTACTTACCGACGTTATGTTTTGATTCCACTATTCAAACTTCAAATTCACGCACTATCAAGTAAATTCTCTCATGTGGGTCGACCACTTCTTTTCTGACTACGTCCGTCTTCATACAATAGAATAAAAGAATTCGATACCACGTTTTAGGTATGGAATATACAAAATAACTTCCTCTTATATGTAGTTTCCTTTTACATTTTCAACATCTAGTCGGAAATCCATATGGTTGTGTGTGTATATGGAGGGATTTGTAGATGGTCTTCTTTAAAATAATTCGGTTTGGAAGATCTCTAAAAAAAAAAGTTGGTTCCCGATTTCACTTTAAAAGATCTCACTGTGTCTATATAACAACCAAATACGTTAAATTGGTTTAAGGGTTATTGAACTTTGTTAACGGATTTTTGTCGGTGGAACGATCACTTGGTACGACTAGGGTGTCCTACTTCTTATGAACTCCCGAAGGAACCCCCGAGTCACATTTCTTAGGTGGACGGTTACGTTCTCTGTGTCCAAGTTAGGGACTAGGTCCTTTTGGGGTGTACGACCCCTCGTTGGTTCGGGTACGTGGTGTTGATGACTCGGACACGAATCTTGGGTCCTCGGTGTTGACGACTTGGATGCACGACAGTGATGACTTCGGACTCGTGGCTCTCGGGTACGAGACGCTGTTCTCTTCGGGGATACCACTCTTCGGACACGCGGTGTTGATCTCTTCCGGACCGTCTCGGTTTTTCTTCATCTATTTAATTTAATTTAAAATTTTTTCTTTCCTATGAACTCCCTGAAGGGACCACCAGGTCACCGATTCTGAGACATGCGGGTTACGTCCCCGGGTCCAAGTTAGGGACCAGCGCCTTGATCTACGGTGTTGGTTCTGGACCACGTCGGTTTATTTATTTACTTTATTTATAAGTTCCCTTTTTTTTTCAGACTAACACCTATACTAGGTACGATACTAGATTATGGTACAACATCGTACCTAGTATAGGTGTTAGTCTGAATAGCCTCTGTATTTCTTGTCTATACTCTCTTGTAGTCGATCGGCTGTAAGCGACCTAAGATAAAGTCTTGTGATTTGAAGGTGTTTGTTCTTAATTCGACCCGTCTCGACCTCAGTTTCGTTCTGCACCTGATTTAGATAGTACACACACAGAATCAACGAGACAGTACAGGTTGAGATAGGCTGGGGCACCTAATATCGGGTGGTCCGAGGAGACAGGCACCCTAAGAAGTCCGTTCTTATTACCTCACCCAACGGCAAGGGAAGAGGTTCCCTAGAAGGACTGGGTCCCCAGTTTGGACCCCGAGGACGGAACATCCACTTGAGAGGTAGACTCGGTGGTCCCTTCGGGATAGATAGTATTTTTGATCGGTCAGCAGAGACCGACTGATGTGGATTGTCTTGACCTTGACGTCTCCTACGATCCTTTCCAGTGAACGAGATTATTTTTCATTGTGGGGGTGACGGTGTCAGTGTGGGGCTTTTGCTTTAGGTGCAAGTACACACCAGAACAATTAGAAGTGGTGATCCGCGTCCTAGCTCGATCTCCGTCCTCGGACCGTCAGCGGTCCTCCTTCGAAACAAGGCATAGAGACTAAGTCGGGGCCCATACGTCAGTGACGACACGAGCTTAGGCTCGGGAGTCTGTCACGTTAGGTCTATTATTTTACGAAATCGACTTCTCTATTCTGAACCCTTATTTGATTACTGATCTTTGAGTCGAGAAACCGTGTTTAATATTAAGAAAGTATTGTTATATCTTCTGAATCATTTCAAATTCGATAACAAAAAATTTTTTAGTTCGTATAGTATATTTTAGATGGAACATTTATTTTATTTCTGGACTGGAAGTCTACAATTCTGATAAATGTACTCTTCGATATAAACCTTCGTCCTTGATATCAAAGATGGAATTCTGACACAGGAGGTCTAAAGTCTTTGCTTTTTGTGAGTGGACTTAAGGAAAGGTCTGTTCTTTTGGTGACGAATCAAATTCTTTTGGGTTGGAGTTGAGTCGTCTATTTCACAGCTATTTTCAGGAGACGGAGGAAAAAAATATATTAAAAAGTTAGGGTGAAGAATTTTTTCTAGTTGTTGTCTATTTTTTTGACATATGTATTTTGTCTTGTAGTATTGGTTTTCTTGTCACACAGGATTACATAGAAGGAAGAAATAACTCAAGTTTCGATTGACTTTCCTTTTTTATTTGGATAATTAAGTCTTCGACATCTAAGATCTCAGGTAAATAATGTAACTAAAAGCCTAAGATTCCTCATTCAGTCGATTAAGACGAAAGTTATTTCTACGGACCGACTGAATAATAAAATAATTCGTAACCTCAGATACTCCTGGGACAGGATCCGACAGAAGAGGAAGGTACGGAAGAGAGGAGACAGGAAGTAAGTAAGGATTCAAAAGTAAATGACCGGTGTATGACTACCACGGTCGTACAGAAAGACGGGGTCCTCCGTCTCCTTGATGTCAGATGTCACGAGAATTTCTATATACAAGGAGGACGTGTCGGAGAGGGTCTTTCTTGAAGGTGATGGTGTATTAAATTTATTTCATATATAGTTTACTGTGTAGTTCATTGAAAATCACTTTGGAGTAACGAAGACCACAGTATAATTTATATGTCATCCTTTAGTTAAATTACTAACCAACTAACTGTAAAACTTAGTCCAGTTGAAGTGGACCCGAAGGGACTACCGAGTCGTCATTTCTTAAACGGACGTTAAGTCCTTGACGTCCGTTACGTCCAAGTGAGGTACCCCAGTCCTTCTCGGGGACCTTCTCCCGTGCCGTTGGGTGAGGTCATAAGAACGGACCTCTTAGGACACCTGTCTCCTCGGACCACCCGATATCAGACACCCCAGGGTTTCTCAGTGACATCGGGTGATCCGAGGAGACAGGTGCCCTATGAGGTCCATTCTTATGACCTCACCCAGCGAACGATCCAAGGGATTCGATATAAAAGGATCGTGTACTTCTAATACACAACAGGTCACCATGACAGTTCTTTTTCTCTCAGTCAATAAGTCCCAGTGAGGGTGTATAACTATTATTCATTAGTGACGTTCAGGTCACCACGGACCACAATCTTTGTCGGGGTCAGTGGACCCAGGACCCCACCCTTCACACGAGAACCCCAGGTTCGAGGGAGGGTTGTTTAGGTCTAAGAGTAAATATTCGGATCGTCCAGGATGTTCCGAGAACTTTCTCCGTTTAGGTTCGATCTGAAATTTATAGTCCAAGAAAAAAAAGGACTTCTTTTATTTGCTTACTACCTCGGACTTCATCGGTCCATCTTTTTTTTCTTTACCCGATGTCAAAAGTGTCTATTATGTTTTAACCGTCCTATTCGATAAATCTCAAAAGTCCCACATTCGTCGTTCCGGTCATTGTTTTGAGTCTAAATTTATGTGTCACACTCCCCCCTCTACCCCAAACCTTTCCTTCCTTTTCTTTATTTTCGGGTCCTCGTTTTATCTCAAGTTTCAACGTTTACTCTAAAAATTTAAGTTTCTTCATTTTTTTCTATTATTAAACCCGTTTCTTACTCGTTTTCAAACGAAATTTTACACGAAAGAAGTAAATTCAAGAACAACAAATTAACCGTGTAACACAGACTGTGACGTCGGGGTTCCTGACGTCGTGAAGTCCGAAGGGACAGGAAGTGGTAAAGGGTCTCACCGAGTGTAAGTGCAGAGAACTCAGTCACTACGATATATCGGTAGAGAGGGAGACGGTGACGAAAGATGAAAACGGAAGTTAGAAAGGGTCGTAGCCCCAGAAAAGGTAGCTCAGTCAAGAAACGTAGTCCACCGGTTTCATAACCTCGAAGTCGAAGTAGTAGTCAGGAAGATTACTTATAAGTCCCAACTAAAAGAAATTCTAACTGACCAAATATTGAAGTAAATATTGATTCCATTTTTAGGAGTCACTCTTATTGGATATTTCAAATGGAGTTTTAACACTCCATTAATAATAATCTATAATCGTTAGTTCCTTCTATTATTATTTTTATTGTATTTTATATGATTAGTCTTTTAGGATATTTTATAAAAATTATAAGTGAAACCGTATACATCTACTGATTTCGAGTCATCTATCCCTTTGTGACCTTTGCCACAGTCTGAAATAAAACCCCCCCGAGGTTTTAGTGACGCCTACCACTGCCGTCGGTATTTTAATTTTCTACGAATGAGGAACCTTCCTTTCAATACTGGTTGGATCTATCGTATGAGTTTTCGTCTCTGTAATGAAACGGTTGTTTCCAGGTAGATCAGTTCCGATACCAAAAAGGTCACCAGTACATACCTACACCTTCAACCTGACACTTCTTTCGACTCGCGACTTCTTAACTACGAAGACTTGACACCACAACCTCTTCTGAGAACTCTCAGGGAACCTGACGTTCCTCTAGGTTGGTCAGGTAAGATTCCCTCTAGTCGGGACCCTAAAGAAACCTTCCTTACTACGATTTCGACTTTGAGGTCATGAAACCGGTGGAGTACACTTCTCAACTGCGTAACCTTTTCTGAGACTGCGACCCTCCCTAACCCCCGTCCTCCTCTTCCCCTGTTGTCTCCTACTCTACCGACCTACCGTAGTGGCTGAGCTACCTGTACTCAAATTCGCTTGAGGCCCTCAACCACTACCTGTCTCTCCGGACCGCACGACGTTAAGTACTCCAGCGTTACTCAGCCTGTGCTGACTCACTGACTTGCCTTGACTTGACTTCCGAGTTGAGTTGTTCTATTTGTCGTTTTCGTCTATTATAACATTGTAAGATCGTCCATACACACTGTTACAAGAAATCGAAGTCTTGTTATATACTTGAAGTTTTGACAGAGAAACGTCGGTCAGGGTGAAGTTCGTTTTGTGTTTTACAAGGTCAGAGGAAGCCGGGACTTCCGAACACTCATTTCTTGACCAATCCGGGTATTTCATGTTGTCCTCTGAGTCCCTTATGTACCGAAGATAACCCCAACCGGTTCTTCAAGGAAATCCAAAAAGACATTGTAGAATACCTTTTTGGGTTTTTTTGGAAAACAGGTTGGGTTATGGTCCGGAGAGTTAGACTGAGGTAAGTCGAAAATGACCCCGTAAAATCAATTATGATATCCTATGTGTGCCTCTTCCGTTACCGTGGGGTGAGGTCATGAGAACGGACCTTTTAGGGTACCTACCTCCTCGGACCACCCGACGTCAGGTACCCCAGCGATTCTCAGTCCGTGCTGACTCACTGAAGTGAAAGGGAAAAGTGAAAGTACGTAACCTCTTCCTTTACCGTCGGGTGAGGTCACAAGAACGGACCTCTTAGGGCCCCTACCGCCTCGGACCACCCGACGGCAGATACCCCAGCGTGTCTCAGCCAGTGCTGACTCCGCTGAGTCGTCGTCGTCGTCGTCGATATCCTATGTGTTCATGTAAGAATCCCAAAACGCCCACCGAGTCGTCATTTCTTAGGTGGACGGTTGAGTCTTCTGTACTCTCTGCGTCAAGCTAGGGACCCAACCCTTCTAGGCGACCTCTTCCCTTGTCGATGGGTGAGGTCACAAGAACGGACCCCTTAGGATACCTGTCTCTTCGGACCGTCCGATGTCAGGTACTCCAGTATTTCTCAGTCTGTGTTGACTCGTTGATTTGTTGTTACTTTCATAATTGATATCCATTTCGAAATTTTAATATAGTTAACTATTATTATTAAAATCGTATCTAGTGGGTGATCTTTTACAGTCTTTCTTTTGATTTCAACAAAGACCTTTTCTTTACACTTCCTTCCCTGACTATTTATTTACAGGTGTACGACCCACAAAGGAGTCCGTGAAATGAAGGTACAAGAGGAAGTCAGTGATGTCTGTAAGTTCCCTTCATACGAGAGAGATGATGGTTTTCGTTTTATGCGGGTTATTTGTCTTTGTTGAGACTCGATCTCTCCTTAATGTCCATCCTAAGGTTAGAAATTGAGGTTTCAAGTGTGTCGTTTTTTTATTTTATTGTCGTTGGTTTTAACTAAAAATCTATATGTTGATAATTATCATCAAAAGTTTCTTCTGTTATTCCTGTGTCTCCGAGACACACCGGAAATCTGTCCCCAGTATCTTGACCGGTAGAGTTAGTTTTCTTCTATCTCTTCTAGGAAGTACACCTCCTCCTTTAATTTCTACCTGTCAAAAGATACGAAGGATAATTCACTTCACTTAAGCGAGTCAGTACAGGTTGAGAAACACTGGGTACCTGACATCGGGTGGTTCGAGAAGGCAGGTACCCTAAAAGGTTCGTTCTCATGACCTCAACCAACGGTAAAGGAAGAGGTCCCCTATAAGGGCTGGGTCCCTAACTTGGGCCCAGAGGGCGTAACGTCCGTCTACGAAATGGTAGGCTCGGTGGTCCCTGAATCCCTTTATGCGTTTAGTTTTAAGTCTAAAAATTTGCAAAGTAAAAAATTGTACTATTCTTATAGTAGTTTTTGGAGACACTTTCACCAATAAACATGAGTCTCAAGCTAAGGGGTCAAAATTTAACCTCTATAGATTTTAATTTTTGTAATTCTTTTTATAATAAAAGTTCATTTAGTTTGGATAAGACTTGTGTAAGTAAGTCGTTTCGGTGGTCCGTAGTCCTTCCTCATTCAAAGAGTGACCTGTATCCCTTTATCGGTTCTACATCAGGATACAAACTAAGTAAACATATATAGTGTACATAGCGTACATATGACTCCCTTACACCTCGATCTATGTGTGTGTATATATACGTGTGTATGTATATACATGTCTTAAGTTACCTATTCGGAAATGACATACAAAGGCCTACAATTTACACGTGTTTCTAATTCCGTTTTCTTACGGTCGTACGACAATCATTAAGGTGGAACAAGGGAAGGAAGTCGTAAAATGAACCGACACGACCCAGACTCAACACCGCAGGCCCTAGAAAGTAACGTCGTGTGTCTGAGAGATCAACGTCTGTTACCCGAGGCGTTCAACGTCGCTCTCCCGAATGGACGGAGAGTCGTACACCCTAGAATCAAGGGGCTGGTTGGGTCACTAGCTTGGGTGTAGGGGACGTAATATTCCGTCTAAGACTTGATGATCTGGTGGTCCCTTGAGGGAGGTGGAACAAGAAAAAAATTAATAAAAAATTAACTTCCTATTAACGAAATGTCTGAAAACGACGAAAGACAGTTTGGAGTTGTACTTAGTCGGTATCCACACGTATATAGGGCCCACCCCTCCCTCTACCCTCCCTCCGGGTTTTCCCTCCCCTATATACATGTGGACCAAGAATTCCGAACCTCCGGGTTCATTTGTTCAATCTTTTCCCTTCATTTTTAGTGGAGTATTGACGTGAGAAGGGACTGCTACATTAATGTTTATTTTATAGTAGAAACTACAGTATTTTTGTTTGTTTGTTTTTTTCGAAAATAAAAATTCGTTTATTTTTGGTACTAGAAAGTTTCAAAAGTTGGGTCCGGAAAACCTCGAAACCAACACATAGGACCCTACGTGGAGGGGACACGTACAGGGTGATCACTGCGGACGTTCTGTCTCTTATCGCCGTGACGAGACTTAAATGAGGAGACCAAGTTCGGAAGAGAATTAAGGGGTCACGTGTCGGTTCCCTTCTGACGTTATGAATTCATATTCCCTTAAGTTATAAACCTTTCTTGTGTTTCTTTAGTTGTGTCTTACAGTACCTTGACCCGCCAGATCGTATCTCAAATCGACAAAAGTCGAATGTCAAGTCATGTACCTACCGAGGGATGAGTCGGAGGTTGGACGGTTTTATGGAAGATTGTAGATCGTTGGATTATGAGTTTGGGTCCTCTTCAACCCTCTCGTACTACAAAGAAAAGGATCCATCAATTGAGGGTGACAGTCCCGAGTCCAAGTACAGACTTGAGTAGGTGTCTACTGATCGGGACTGTGACAGGTGGACGAAATCCTTTCGGAGACGTGTAAATATCACTGTCCCGAAACTTTTCACTTTCACAATCATGGAGTCAGCACAGAGAAAAGTCGGGGTACTTGAGATCGAGAGGTCCAAAGAGACAAGTACCCTAATACGTCCGTTCTTATGACCTCACCCAACGGTAAAGGAGGAGGTCCCCTAGAAGGGTTGGGTCCCTAGCTTAGGTCCAGAGGACGTAACGTCCGTCTAAGAAATAATGGAAATGGGTTGACCTTTTATCCCACTAAAAAAAATTTTGTTTCGAATTATATGGAATTATATATAATTCCATATTGTCCTCCCCAACAAGAGAATGTTGAAGTCTACTGTAAGGAGAGTGCCTTATAAATTCAAAATGTACTCTATAAAGAACTTTTTAGACACACGTCCAGTCCTTCGTTGTCAATCCTGACCTACACCTTGTTGTCTGACCAAGGTTTATCCTTTTCCTCATGCAGTTCCGACATATAACAGTGGGACGAATAAATTGAATATACATCTCAATTTAGTACTCTTTGTGACCCGACCTACTTAGTGTCCGACTTTAGTTCAAACGACCCTTTTTATGGTCATTGGAGTCTATACATCTACTGTGGTGGGAATACCGTCTTTCACTTCTTGATTTCTCGGAGAACTACTTTCACTTTCTCCTCTCACTTTTTCAACCGAATTTCGAGTTGTAAGTCTTTTGATTCTAGTACCGTAGATGAAGGTAGTGAAGTACCGTTTATCTGCCCCTTTGTCACCTTTGTCACCGACTGAAAAAGCCCCCCGAGGTTTTAGTGACGTCTACCACTGAGGTCGGTACTTTAATTTTCCGTGAATGAGGAACCTTCTTTTCGATACTGGTTAGATCTGTCGTATAATTTTTCGTCTCTATAATGAAACGGTTGTTTCAAGGTAGATCAGTTCTGATACCAAAAAGGTCATCAGTACATTCCTATACTCTTCACCTGACATTTCTTTCGACTCACGACTTCTTAACTACGAAAACCTGACACCACAACCTCTTCTGAGAACTCTCAGGGAACTTGACGTTCCTCTAGGTTGGTCAGGTAGGATTTCCTCTAGTCAGGACCCACAAGTAACCTTCCTGACTACAACTTCGACTTTGAGGTTATGAAACCGGTGGACTACGCTTCTCGACTGAGACTACAACTTCGACTTTGAGGTTATGAAACCGGTGGACTATGCTTCTCGACTGAGTAAACTTTTCTAGGACTACGACCCTTTATAACTCCCGTTCTCCTCTTCCTTTGTTGTCTCCTACTCTACCAACCTACCGTAGTGGATGAGTTACCTGTACTCAAACCCATTTGAGGTCCTCGACCACTATCTATCCCTCCGGACCGTACGACGTCATGTACCCCAGCTTTTCTCAGTCTGTGCTGACTTACTGACTTGACTTGACTCTAATAAATTCTTCATTTAGTCTTATTTAAATTTGTTTTCATATTAAATATAGAGTCACTTAAGACTCGGAGTACCGTAATTGTAATTTCGATTCATCTGTTTCATTTATATTTATGTCAAAATAATAACAGTCATATAATTACTTTACTGGTACGAAACTTGTAAAATCTATTTGTATCTATTCTTCTAGAGATAAAATTAGTCTCTATTTATATATTTTTAACGAGAAAGGTATATGGATACTTATCAGACAAAATAAAAGTGTTACCATAATTAAAGGAAGTCCAGGAACATTCAAAATCTTCCCATAATTAAAAAAATTCACGAATATTCGATTTGATGTCATTTCCATCCGTAATCTATTCGTACGGGTACTATTGGTTCATTTGTTTGAATTTTCATGTTTTTTTTTTTTTTTACGTGTTTCTGGGGTTCCCGTAACGGTCAGCCAAAACACCTCGTTATTTGGTCAAAGGTCAGTATTGGATAAAATGTCAATAACGATGAGAGTGACGTAAAAAGTTGAACTTGTACATGGTTTACATAGTACTTTACGATAGATTCCTGTCGACACCTGAGAGGTAAGACGAACCTTATGAGGTCAGGCTCAGGTAGGAAGTAAACCAGGTTGTTCGTCTTAGAGTACTGGATTCACCGTCACCATTTCCCTTTTTCTTTACCCTCTCGTTTCCCCTTCCTTCTGCGTACTCAAATACTATCCCAACTGTAGAGACAGTTATAACGAAGAAATCGAAGTCCTGTCTGGTAGGGGTCGTTGAGAAGGTAGAAATAGACGGGAAGGTTAAAAGAGGAGAGGGACATATTTCTGATTCTATGGTCTTTAAACCTCCATTGTTATACTTGAAAATTCAATGGTTACACTGGATGAATAAACTCCCTTCAAATTTCACGATCAATCTAACACCACCACCAGTAAATCAATCAGGACAGACTCAGAACGTTGGGACACCTGATGTCGGGCGGTCCAAGGAGACAGGTACCCTAGAAGGTCTGTTCTTATGACCTCACTCAACGGGAAAGGAAGAGGTCACCTAGAAGGGTTAGGTCCCTAGTTTGGGCGCAGAGGACGTGACCGGGTATCGATCTGACATGGTCAGGTATTAATGGTTACGGTTCCACGGACGGACGGATTATTCGGACTATGTCCTTCGTCTGTGTGAAATGTTACAGGACAACTTGGATAGGTAGGATTCGACGTGTGGATTCGTGGATTAAAATGAAGAGAAACAAAAGAACGAAGATTTCCGTAAATTACTCTGATCAAAGGTTCAAAATGTAGTGAACTATTCTCCTTGGTCGTATCGTCTTTACAAAGGGACCATCTAGGGCACCCCGAGTCACGAATTGTCTCTCCTTCTCTGAAGAAAGGAACCTGTCAAAGATCCGGGGACGACACTGGCCTCTCTGTCGTTATCCTAGACATACACATGGGTCCTAATAAAGAACTAGGTACTTGGTCGGTGGGACTTCCTGAAACGGAACATAGGCAAAGAAGTACAGAGTCGACTTGACATTGTTCTTACGACGATCAATTTGAATTGTGACCAACCACACCAGTCCATCCACCTCGTGACAAGGTTTCATCTACGAGTCTGCATCTGCGGTAGCGTCTGTGCAACTTTGCATAGCAAAAAATCACCAGTAGTGTCGAGTACTCGGACGTCACCCTAACTCGGTCCTGGAAATTTTATTCCTACATGACCACCATCTACAGGAGTAAGATTAAATGACAATAAAGGAATAAAACCACCACTACCACTATTGGATGTGTGTACCTGGAATACGCACATCCTATAGAAAGCCAAGTTCACTGACCTTTTACTGACTTCAAAGTCCCCTTGTCTTGTCGTCCACCTACAACCGTACTTACTTCTTCTTTTCGTCTATCAGGACCTACCATCACCCATTATGTAGTTCTTTGGTCTACACTTTACCTCTGTCGACTCGATACTCGACTTCCAGATACCCAAGAAACTGATGTCATCGAACTCGTGAGTCATCACGGTTTCTCTTAGAAAATTGAAATGATTCATTATTTTTTCTCTGTTAAGTGAGTCAAGAGGGTGAGGGATACATATACACGTGTATGGTGTAGAAGGAAGAGGTAGGTTGATAACTACCTATAAATCCGACGGGGTATAGAGCCGATCACGACGTTATTAATACTCCCACGTTACAGAAGAGATCAATCGTAAAAGAAGTCTATGATGATGATGATTCAGCGAAGTCAGCACAGGCTGAGATACACTGGGGTGTCTGCCGTCGGGTGGTCCGAGGGGGTAGGGACCCTAAGAGGTCCGTTCTTGTGACCTCACCCAACGGTAAAGGAAGAGGTTACGCACTTTCACTTTTCACTTTCCCTTCAGCGAGTCAGCACAGGCTGAGAATCGCTGGGGTACCTGACGTCGGGTGATCCGAGGAGGTAGGTACCCTAAAAGGTCCGTTCTCATGACCTCACCCCACGGTAACGGAAGAGGAAAGAAGTCTATCTATGGGTCTTTACCTTCACGACCTAGTCTACCATCAAGATCAAATTTAAAAAACTCCTTGGAGGTGACTAAAGGTCTCACCGACGTGGTTAAATGTAAGGTGGTTGTCCCGAGTTCCAAAGGGAAAAGAGGTGTAGCAGGGATGACGAACAATAAAGAATAGAAAAACTATTGTCTGTAATATTTTCCACACTCCACTATTGGATAACGTTAAGACTAAATGTAAAGAGACTGTTAATCATTGAAACTCATAGAAGAGTGTATGGATAACAGGTAGACATGCAGTTCTATACAGTTCTATGGATACCTGTTATCCATACACTCTTATCCATATAAGTGTAGGAGACGAGTAAAAAATTAGTCTAGTAAACAAAATACAATGACTCAACGTACTCAAGAAATGTATGAAACCCTTAATCAGGAATAGTTTATATACTAAACGTTTATAAAAGAAGGTAAGTCATCTGTAACGACTCGTCTTCGAAAAATCAAACTACACAAGTGTGAACAAATAACAACGAAAATGACGAAAACGAAAACCACAGTCTGAGTTTTGTAGTAGTGACTCTGGATACAGTCCTTCGAATGACAGATACAAAAGAAGATTCTCAAATTTCCAAAGTCCAGAGTGTAAGGTCAGAAATTAGGTAAACATCAATTGAAGATCACACACTATCTTATGTCGCCAGGTCGAAGTAAGAAAACGTACACGGACAGGTTAAGAGGGTAAATAACTTCTCTGACAGGAAAGGGGTAACGTATACGAACCGAGGAAACTATATTTAATTAACTGGTATACCGTACCCAAGTAAAGACCCGGGACATAAGACAAGGTAACTGGATATACATGTGTAAATACGGTTATGGTATGACGAAATCAACGATGTCGAAACATTATATCGAACTTTAGTCCTTCGTACAACGGAGGTTGAAACGACAAGAAGAGTTCTAAGAAAACCGTTAGATTAAAGTTAACCGTAGATTAAAATTCATTTTTACTAGAGTTGTTTTTGATAAACTTTCGGTATTTTACCTGACCACACCCATATTTTATAAGACCAAAAATTAAAGTTTTAGTGTTCAAATTTTTGGGTTTTATACATTGAATAAGTAATAAAAACGTAACTAGGGTGAAGGTTCGATGAGTAAAAACAGAAGTTTAACGACAATTGTGTTTGGGAACGGGTCACCCACAGAATCTACTTTCTAAGACAAGTAGATATCTAATCCACTCGGGTGTTCGTAGGTCTTAAATCAGTATTCGATTTACAGATTGTATGAAGGTTCAGGTATTTATGTAAATTGTACGAATCACAAACAGGGAGTTCAATCTTTTTAGGTTTGGTTTTAAAACGACTTTCATAAAGTGATAAGTCGTCGAATTTTATACCTATAAAACGGTTCTACATTATTATACTGTCAATCCTTTATTTATATTACATATAATGGACTTTAATGAAAACCCGTTACAAACTTCATGAGACGTGGACATAACGGTATGAACAATCGTCGTGGTTGTAGATATTAAAAGGAATTAAAAGATCATTAAGATTTCACTTCTCTCTTTCTTCTCGAGGAGTATTTTGTATGTTGTTATAAATTTTCATAAAGATGGTTAATATTTAAAATATCTTATGTTCTTTCTTTTCCAGTTTCAAGGTAGAAGACAATTTTGACATGATTGTCACCTTCGAAGGAGCTACCGATCCTACCATTTCTTACGCGGACGTTACGTCCTCTGGACCCAAGCTAGGGACCCAGTCCTTCTAGGGGACCTCCTCCTTTACCGTTGGGTGAGGTCATAAGAACGGACCTCTCAAGGTACCTATCTCCTCGGACCTCCCGATGTAAGGTACCCCAGCGTTTCTGAGTCTGTGTTGACTCGCTGTTTGTTTGTGTGTCTGAACAGTCAAGACCCTCTGTCCGTAAACGAGTGGACACAGGAGTCGACGATTGTGTCTGGGACCGGGTATCGTCTACGAGTTATTTAAAAAAAAATTAACCTTTTTTTTTTTGGACATTGTCACTTTCTTTTCGTATCAGTTCGTTTTTGACAATGATTCTAAGTGTCTCCATTGACGAAGACGAGACCCATTACTTTCATTCTCTCGTTCTGATACTAAGTGTTTTTCTCGACTACTGGGAGTAAAGGAAGGGAGCTCCGAAAGTGTCTGTACCATTACCCGTCGTTTCTGTGACCCATTCTTTCACGTTCATATTGACACGGTAATGAATCCTGCACTGGACCTGACACCGTAGAAATATGCCGTCAAATAAAAAAATGAGTTATGATACAATTATGTTGTCGTAAGTCTCGGAAGGATTGAGACGTGGTCAGTCTGGAAAAAAACGTAACATGTCGTCAGATAACGGAAATGGGATTAACCGTGGTTTTTTTGTGTTTTCAAATTAGTAAACGAGTGAGTGAAGGGTGCCTTCACTGTCTTAAGTCCAAAAACGACGGTTAAACGAGGGTGGTGTTACACAGATGTTGACAATAGTGGTGGAAAAATTTTACTTGGGGAAGGGGAAGAATGTACTTAATACGACACCTGGACATTTATAGGTAAAATATTTGAATATTGGATCCTAGAGATTCTTCCTACGATCAAGATTTAGTTTCTTTAACTTTAACGAAGAATATTCCGTAATGATCCATACATAAACATTTCAAATTTACCAGTAATTATTGATTTAAGCACGAGAACAAAATTGTTCACTAGTGGGAATTTTATAAATAAAACACTGTAAGACTTCGTAATTCTATTGGTTCTTTATCTATAACTGGGGGAGGGGTTTGTGTTAAGTTTAAAATATTGTCTTCCCTCTTCTTTTTGTTTTATGTAAAGGTTCTGAACACGAAAATCGTTTGACAAAGGAATTACGTAGAGAGGTGATTCGTTGTCAGTGGTCCCCAATGAGTTTGCGTATTGGTCTCGTCACATAGTCCTAAGAACATGTTCTTCAACACCGAGTGCAACGACTTTTCAAGGGACATCGAGTTATCGGACACTGTAAAAGTCAGACCATTTGTAGTGGTACGACCATTCAAGTGACGACGGGGTACCTGGAGTTCGTGATGTTTGGTTCAACAAGTCAGAAGGGTAGGGTCTTTGTAAGAGATCAAGTGATTGACAATGGTGTAGGTGAAATCGAGGAGACGGTCCGAAGACCTGAGGCTTAATACTAAGAAGAGTAGGAGGTTTCATTTTTCTCAGGGAATTGTAATGGGTTTCAGGGGTTTGTACTTGGAAAACGAGTCGGAGACTGAACGTGAGTGTAATATGAGCGGAACGGTTCTTATATGAACAGAGAGGACCGTTTTCTGTGTGCGTAAATTTTCAGTCGAGCCCAGTGTGAAGAGTTGCTCTAAAGGGAAAGAAGGGCCGAGTAGGAAGGTACCCAGAGGATGTCGGAAGGGCGCCCGGAAAGTATGGAGTAATGGTCACAACTCGAAGTCATGAAACCCCGGTTTCTGGTTTAGAAATGTCTTACAAAATTTAGAGAGGGTCATTGATTGTACCTTGAATGGTGTCAATAACATATTTACGGCTTTCCCTCTGTCCCTGAGTTCCTTTTAAGACCTCCACTACCTATCCATTATTTATAGAGTAGAAACACCACTCTTGTGGTTTCACATAAGTATACAGGTTTGAGTAGTTTAGTATGTGTAATCTGTAAGTTCCAAAAAACATATATTTAATATCGAGTTATTCTACGATTTTTTAAAGACGAGGTACCGTTGATTTCCAGAGAACCTATGTTTTATTTATTACCGTATTTAATGAAAAATGTCGTTGTTTACAGTGAAAATTTTTGATTTATTTATTTACGACTATCCAAATGGGTCTATCTAACATATCATAGACAGAAGAGTTTTGGAGTCCTAGTAGAAAAGCTATTAAAGGTTTATTCTACAAAGAGATGTAATTCACGTAGAAGCCTTGCTGTCGGGACTTCTGTGGTCTCTCCTTTCTGTTGCAACGACACATCTTTGTCTAAATTTCCTGTTGTATGGGTCCCCTAAAGACGGGACAGAGGTTCTCTCGAAAACTGAATCTAACAGAAGTCCTCCTACAAAGGTAACGTCTCGTTGGAACCTTAGATTTCTGACGAAGGTCCAACGACGACAAGTCAACGAGTCAACACAGGTCGAGAAACACTGGGGTACCTGGAGTCGTACGGTGCGAAGGTGCGGGAAGTGACAGAGGGTCTCAAACGAGTTTGAGTACAGGTGACTAAGGTACCACGGTAGGTTGGTAGAGTAGGAGACAGTGGGGGAGGGGAAGACAGGAGTTACAAAGGGTAGTAGTCCCAGAAAAGGTTACTCAACCGAGAAGTGTAGTCCAACAGTTTCGTAACCTCGAAGTAGAAGTCGTAGTCAGGAAGGTCACTTGTAAGTCCCAACTAAATGAAATCCTAACTGACCGAACTAGATAAACGTCAGGTTCCCTGAGAGTTCTCTGAAGAGGTCGTGGTGTCAAGTTTTGGTAGTTAAGAAACCACGAGTCGAAGGTCCGATCTCCCGTCGAAACAAAAGGTGGGTCCTATTATTTTTGGTACCAAGGGACTACCCGTTTCTGACCCGTAAAAAAGTTCTTCGAGGAATTTTCTTCCGTCTAAAGGATTTGAGTCTCCAGGAGTCGAGACTGTGATTGGGTGACACACGTCCACGGGCGGAACCGGTGAGTCGTGACCGGGGACCGTCTATACTCCTGGACTTCGACGACTGGGATTCGACAACGACAACAAATCAGCGAGTCAGTACAGACTGCGAAACACTGGGGTACCTGACATCGGGTGGTCCGAGGAGACAGGCACCCTGAAAGGTCCGTTCCTATGACCTCACCCAACGGTAAAGGAAGAGGTCCCCTAAAAGGACTGAGTCCCTACCTTGGGTGTAGAGGACGTAACCGTCCGTCTAGGAAACGGTGACTCGGTCGACCCTTCGGGTACAGGACTCATTAGGTCAGGAAGTAGAGACTGGGTCCTCGAAGGCAGGAGTTGGTCGTAGGGACATTGTCCTCTCCTCCTGCCCGAACAATCGGACGTACACCCCAGTCGAGCTCTTGGGAAGCATCAAAGCCTGTTGAAGACCTACAATTGAGTTTCACTCACACAAGTCAATCCTCAAAAATCAAATGTTTTCTTTTGTCTTCAATGGTGTAGTTCCAGATGTGTAGAGTGTACGCTACCATGTCCGTTTAGAGTTTTAGTTGTTCACTTTTCGTGTGTGACATCGGGTGGTCCGAGGAGACAGGTATCTTAAAAGGTCCGTTCTTATGACCTCACCCAACGGTAAAGGAAGAGGTCCCTTAGAAGGGTTGGGTCTCTAGTTTGAGCATAGAGAATATAGAGGACGTAGCCGTCCGTCCAAGAAATGGGTGACTCGGTGGCTCCCTTCGGTAGACTCCGAGATCCGATTCCATTTCAGTCTCTCTCATCTAGCCCCGACGGAGAGTGTCCTCCGTGCCCACCCTTGACTCTTACTCCAAAGACCCCACTACTCTTGCGAGATCTAGAAGTCACCCCACCAACCGTGTTTTTACGTGTGTTATCAGTTTCTGTAGTTTGAGATGACATTTCTCGACACGTAAAATTACATACATTTAATACGAGTTAAATTTTTTTTTTTCGTGATGTTTAAGATTTATAGGTTTGTGACTTATACAACGTAAGGGGAAATCACAGTCCTATCTTACTAAGTGTCTCCGTTATGGCCGGTAAGAGTACATATGGGAAACTTGGACGGAAATTATCCATCGACGTTATATCCCTAAATTCTGTTGCGGAGACCTCTTTCTGACGAACCCAAAGTTGACGTTCGACTCATGACGACGACGACGACGACGATTCAGCGAAGTTAGCACAGGTTGAGACACGTTAGGGTATCTGCCGTCGGGTGGTCCGAGGGGGCAGGGACCCTAAGAGGTCCGTTCTTGTGACCTCACCCAACGGTAAAGGAAGAGGTTACGTACTTTCACTTTTCACTTTCACTTCAGTGAGTCAGTACAGGCTGAGCATCGCTGGGGTATCTGACGTCGGGTGGTCCGAGGAGGCAGGTACCCTAAAAGGTCCGTTCTCATCACCTCACCCCACGGTAACGGAAGAGGTGTTTGTTCACGATGAAACCTATTTATAGAACTCAAGTCCGACTACATAGAGTAAATGGCAGACTGTTGACATGACAGCCGTAAAAAACGGGAAAAAGGGGGAATGCCATTGTATGTATTTTCAACTTTTCGGTCAACATATTATATGATTAGGGTTGGAACGGATTCCTCAATTTAACTACTGGTTGGAAAACTTTCTGTGTTGATTTCCTTTCTACACTCCTGTTTTAGAGTCCATACTCTCATGTCTACGGCCCTCTTGCCCGTCATAGGAACCACTACCTTTTCGTCAACTGACTTCGCTGGCCCTGTCTCGCCGGACCCGCGGGCGCCGGGACGTCTCCTCTCGTGGCAATCGTGAAAGTCGTGTAGGGGTGACCAAGGGTAAGGGTCCGTTTCCCGGACGCGGTGCCCCCCGGTCTTTGTGGAGACGTGCGACACTAAGTTCTAATAAGGGTTCTGAAAATTTCCTTTATATTAAGGTTGATTTTTGACTATTTGTCGAAGTTGTTTATATTTTTTCTTTATTTTTAAATTTTCTTTATATTAATCCTTTCCATTTTATTCATTTGTTAGTACTAGGGCGTTTAAAGACAAAATTTAAAATAAAAACTTACACAACGAAATAGTACTTCCATAAAGATTGTAAATCTTCGGTAAGATAATTCATAAAGGTTATAAAATATAAATAATAATGTACACACTACATACTCCTTAAAACGCAGTGAATTGACCGTAAACCCACCCTTCAAACTTACATTTTCTTTTTTTATTAATTCTACTACTTTTTTCACTTAAGGATCCTTTGTTCAGTAACCTATTATTTCCTCCTTTCTCGTCTGACCCAGTGTCAAAAGTGACGGGGGGGGGGGGGGGGCCGGGGGTCCATTGATGACACAAATTAAATCTTTCACTGAGTCCGGAGCCCGTTTGTTTCGGGAAAGAAACGAAAGTTTACCATTGTGGACCTAATGTTGTCTTTGTGTTGGTACCTTCTACTCAAAGTCTGAAAGTTTACTCACCGATAAATTCTTTTTTTGTTTTTGGGATGTTAACAAAATCGGAACCTCGGAATAAAAGCCCCGACGGGACTACCGGGTCGCCCATTTCTTAGGTGAGTGTAAAGAAGAAAAAAATTTCAGACAGTGTACGAGGTGTGTCCTTCACCCTTTTAGTCTCTAAAGTTAGGGAGAGTTTGATGTGAAATAGATTCTTTCTCCGTCGTAAAGTCGTCTCCGATGGTGTGTGAAGTCACTAGGTGAGATTAACACGTCTGTTGTTTTACAATACTCCAATTTTTTTTTTTTTTTTGTCTGTAAAATTAATGTTGATGTAAGTAAAGATAGGTTCTTCGTCCACGTGTTTGGATGCATACATATAAGTTATTTCAAGTGTGAAGGAAAAAGAACGGTCTGGACTTATGAGACCCTTTAACCGAAAATTGATAATAAACTGAGGGGTTTACCATAATACGTGTTTTCGTAGATGATAGTTGTTTCTTGACATATAGTAGAAACTTTTTTGTTTTTGTGGAAACTGAATGGAAATAACATTCCGAAAAAAAAAAAAAAAAAGTAGAGATACCTGAAACCTCAGTTCTTTTACTTGAGAGATTGGGTCTCGTTGAGAGGGTTCTTGACGGATAAGTTTGATACTAGATCTTCCCCTTTGAACAGTTTCAAAGGATGAACGATAATTCAATGGTGTCGGAGAACTTACATTTGTCAGATCTCTCTCCGTTCAAAACGAGACACAAAGTTCCTCTGTCCCCACAAAATAACCGTTTACCAGTCATCGAGTCTTAGTTTTCCTTAGCAGGTTTAGCAAGTTTAGAACCAGTCTTGTAGGATCTACAGAGGGAGGAAAGGGAAGGGTTTAAGTTTGACCGGTGACTCTATGTACCTGAGGTGAAGGAGCGGTCGGGGACATAGACGGAATAAAAACTGAAGTGGTGAAGGAGAGACCGTCAAGAATGGAAGTTGGTCGAGGCGCGTTTCTAAAAAGGTGTAATAAAGGTTTTAATAGTTCTCAGGTTTTATCGAATCAACTTTCTAAGTGACGTTTAGCGATTACTTTTTGATTCCTGTGTTCTCCATGGAATTTGTCTTCTGACATTCTGGGAGATGAGGGGAGACAGGAGGTGGCGTCAGGAGTGGCAAATGGGTAGGAGATAGACTAACGGAGAGGTGAGACTTCTTTGCTGTTTTTGTATTTGTTTTGTTTAGTCACTGGAATGTCTACGGGGTTTGTATGGGAACTTCCTACCGGGGGTTTACCCGGGGAGAGTCTTGATTGTCCTGAGGTTCCCTAAGAGGTCCGTTGGTCATTTGGCGATGATGAATAAGGGAACTCGTCGGACACCCTTTGAGTTCAATTGTAATTACTTGTTGGAGCTGTTTAAGCATCTATCGTCGGAATGTGAGACGAAATTTGGGGTGAACGAGACCTCAGACTGTTTTGACCAATTCTGCCGGCTTCTTAAGAATGGTCTGAGTCAAGAGGACCTAGAGTCGTGGGTCAACTCTTTCTTTCTCCTTTAGAGTGTCAAAGAAGGAAAGGTTCGGGGTGACCAATAACTAGGAAAGAGAAGGTCGTTGTCGATGACTGAAGAACAGAGTAAAGTCCAAGACTCTTGAGCCGGACCTTTGGTAGTCTGACTCCCAGGAGTTTTGTACCGGCCAGTCTTTACATCCAACGTGAGGTCCACGTCAATTACAGGACTAACCGACTCGGAAAGAAACTAACAGAGACCTACACCGAGACCTAGAACCCTCCCACCCTCGAAAACGTGTAAGAAACCCCTGTGAAGAATCTTAGGTTGTTCAAAAAGTAATGACGGTCCTTATAAATGGTAAACAGAGTTGACTTTGGACCGTTCTATAATCTTTTTTAGAAAAAAATTAAATTTTATCGAGATGTCACAATCTTCACCCGGTCTGACTTTAGACTGTAAGTCTCGGATTATTCTTGAAAAAATTCCTGAGGAGGGGGTTCAATCCGAAGGGTCCACCGAGTCACCATTTCTTAGACGGACGGTTACGTCCTCTGAGTCCTCTACACCCAAACTAGGGACCCAGGTCTTCTAGTGAACCTCCTCCTTTACCGTTGGGTGAGGTCATAAACACGGACCTTCTAAGGTACCTGTCTCCTCGGATCGTCCACCCGATGTCAGGTACCTCAGTGGTTCAGCCTGTATTGACTCGTACCCGTACGTGTGCGCGCACGTGTGTGTGTGTGATGACGATGATGATGGTGATGGGGATTCGATTCACTTTGATACTTGGGTCTTCCTTTCTTTCTAGAAGACTTTGTCTGTCGACATTCAGATCATGTGTCTTTAGAAAATTAAAGGTACGATCGACTTCTCGAAGAGGGGGGAGGTTTCGTCGTTTGTCTTCTATTCATCAGGCTACCCACTAGTCGAGAAACTACAGTATTTTCAACATTGTGTTAAGAAACTCCTTAAGTTTTGATAAGGAACAAAGTCTTTAACTCAAGAATTTCCTTATCTTTACGTCGGGTACTTCGTTAAGTTTCAGGTGGATAGGTAAAATCGATAGGGGTGCAGAGGGGATGTGACCATCCATAATGTTTTAGGACCTAAATCCTTTGTTTTCAGAAAGAACTTCCTAGAATGTAAGAAAGGGACACAGAACTTTATATTTATCAGATTGGTCAAAAGAACTCCTTGACTACTGGTTAAGAAACTTTTCGTTTGAAGTTCCTCCTATAATAGTATTCTACCCTCTTTTTTCCAATTTTCTGACCTTTGATCCGGTTGTTTACAGAAAATTTTCACATTTCGGTAGACTCGTCCCTTGGAATTGGATGAGGTAGACGGTCTTTGTATTAAACCCAGATCGTAAGAAAATATTTCGTCCCTCGGACGGAATAGTATGGGAGTTTTATCAGAAAAAGTTGAAAATTTAAATCTCACTTCAAAACACACACACACACACACACAAAATTCTAAACTTTTAGGAACGCTAAAAGGGGTTATCAAGTCTTATTGTCTTCCTTTTTGTTCTGTTGCATCCGGTCCAGGAGAGGTTTTTTACAAATCTCTGACTTCCTTTTCTGTGGACCCCTTATGTTATCTATATCTGCTTACGGTAGACAAACTCGTGGTTGGTGTGTTGCGACATTCTACGTACTTCTCGAGAACCACCACAGTGGTCACTTTATGTTTCAAAAAGAAGAAGGTTTCTAGTTTCGACCCTCTGCGTGATAGAGATGTTGCGTTTTGGCCGAGAAGGTTGTCAGTGAAGACGTGGTACTCCCTGGACGGTGTGGAGATTTTCCAGTTAGTACTCGGACTTCCACCGGAAGGTAGAGACTAGAGTTTAAATTTGATGTCGAATTTTATTTGAGTTGTATCTGGTCCTCTCTGTCCTCCTTCTCCCCTTTCAAGTAAGTCTTAGGCCTGACCCACCTTTTTACTGTTCTCCGAACCGTACACTCTCGACGTTGACTGGACTCTGATAAAATTAGTCACGGGTACCCAACGTCCCCGTTATAAGTAACCTATAAGTAACTTTCGTGACTGGGACTTCGTGGTTAGGAAACGGGTGGACTACGCTTCTCGGTTGAGTGACCTTTTCTAGACTACGACCCTTTCTAATCTCCGTCCTCCTCCAACCCCGCACTGTCTCCTACTCTACCGACCTACCGTAGTGACTGAGTTACCTGTTCTCAAAGTCGTTTCAGACCCTCTACCACTTCCTTCCTGTCCCTTCGGACTACACGACGTCAGGTACCCCAGCGTTTCTCAGCTGGGCTGACTCGCTGAGTTGTTGTCGTATGTGACGTCCACTCCTTTGACTCCTGCCCTCTTGATTTCCTCGGTCGCCCAGACGGGCACAGCTCACCCCTGACCCGAGTAGGAGAGGGTCAGGACGTGAGCCCGCGGAGTCGGTCGTTCAATCGAGGACGGACGGCGGATCGGTGAAAAGGAGACTTGCGGGCCCGCGGAGCCCACTTCCGACGGTAGACACGCGGCCCTGGTGTGCGGAGGCGGCAGGAGGCCGAGGCCCCCGCGTGTCCCTGCGCGCGCAGGATCGGCCGGGGCCCTACGTGGCGTTTCTGTGCGCGGCCATCCGCCGGCCAGACCGGGCGCTCAGGTCATGGCGGGCGTGGCGGCGAAGGCCTGTGCACCAAAGGTATCGTTGCCGACGCGGCCGGCGGTTCGGGAGGAGGGGGGTCTCTGCGGGGTCCCAGCCTCCAGTAGAGACACCGTTGCCTTTGCAGACCGCCATGCCGCCGAGCCCGCCCGGCGAAAGTGTCGTAACGCATCGGCTCTGGGGCCGCGAGACTCCTTCGCTCGCGCGACACCGGCCGGAGGTCCCAAGACCGGCGCCCAGCGCCACCTACTTCCGGCGCGCAGCGGACGGACGGCGGGGGTGAGAGAGGTCCCAAGGTATTCCGGCTGAGGCTCGAGGCCAGGCCGGTCTATGGGCTCCCCGAGCAGAGGATCTCCGTCTAGGCTTGCCGACTCCACCGGCCCAACTGCCACCGTCTCTTGAGAACCCCAGGTGAGCAACGAGACCTCCGCCCTCGAGCCGGGTCAGCACGGAAACTACCACCGAGGCCTCCCGCCTTCTGCTCATCGACTCACACCAACACCCCTTTTGTCCTCAAACGTCTACTGGCGAATTTTTTGCCCTTTCTCGTTTGGTCCATCCCCGCGGAGGAAAGGGTCGTTCACTTTGAGCTCCGACGACCAAATCCCCGACAGGGGAGTTCTTGTTTTTGCACAGCGTACCCTCTCACGGCAGAAGTCTCCTTCGAGTCTTTACTTTACTAAGTTTAAGTGAGTTGACAAAACGGTTTACGAACGAAAAATTCCTCGTATAATTTCGAGTCTTTTCTTTTGCTTCGTCCGAAGACGTCTTCCTTGGTTTCCCACGGGATTGTGAACAATAAATTTCCGACTCGCCCGGTCTTGGTCACATACGGTCAGTCAAGTCAAGTCACCGAGTCAAGTCAAGTCAAGTACAGGTTGAGAAACGCTGGGGTACCTGACGTCGTGTGGTCCGGTGGGACAGGTAGTGGTCGAGGGCCACAGATGAGTTTGAGTACGGGTAACTCAGGCACTACGGTAGGTTGGTAGGTAGGAGACAGCAGAGGAAGAGGAGGACGGGAGTTAGAAAGGGTCGTAGTCCCAGAAAAGGCTACTCAGTCAAGAAGTGTAGTCCACCGGTTTCATAACCTCAAAGTCGAAGTCGTAGTCAGGAAGGTCACTTACAAGTCCTGAATCGAGAACCCGAATACACGAATTCCTTCCAGACTTCAAAACTCTAAATCGTATTCCCGTACGCTTTTACACCCGTGACCCCTTATAACGTCTAGCACAAAGTCCTACGGGACCCTACTTCCCAGTCTTTCGGCGATTATCGAAAAAGGAAGAAACACAATAGTAAATCTCCGGTTTAAGAACCAACCGTGACAACCTTTCCTCATTCGTAGTTCACTAGAATTGGTTCATTTAGCATACTATGACCGTCAATGTCAGGGTGTCAAGTGAAAGAGTTCCTTGGGACAAGAAGTGATGAGTAAATTAATTTTACATAACTTTTGGACACTAGACAGTGTTGGTCTCAAAAACAATCCCTTGTTACTATTTCCGTCATCACGAACTGTCAACAATCCACTGAAAGAATCTACCATAATCATCCAATCTATTTTTGAAGTTCTAAGGGACATTTTGAACAGACGTCATATGGAGGAAAAACGAAAGTACAAATCCTTCCGGGATTCTTAAGGAGGCAATTTGAAGAGATGGGAAGTAGTAAGAAGGAAAGTGAAGACCGGTTTCGTTTTTTTCTTTTTTTTTATTACTCAAACATGGTTGATGTCTTTATTTGTTCCTTTTGTAGTTCTGTATGGACCAGAAGTTTTCGTCTTATCGTTTTTTCAATCACGGAGAGACCTCCGTATGTTTCCTTGACTCTTTAGAACTCCGTTAAGGGACCGAAAGACAGGAGTCTAAGTTGAGAATATTGATTTAGATCGTGTACCATGTGTCAGATTTTGGGGTTCTTTGTGACGTGTCTGATACCGTAATCCGTCGATCTGTACAGTCATCCATAAAGGGACTGGGTGACAGGGAGGACCTCCATCATGATTCAACCCAAGTTTCCAAAATTCTTATATCTGTGTTACGTTACAGAGTAAATTTTGAATTATTTCGAAGTTTATATGACAAATTTGTAGGGTTGACAAAGGGGAATTCCGTATTCTTTGATAAAACTTATTTACGAAGGTAAAACTCTGTAGATGTATAAATATCTTTCGAATACTCAGTTAACTCACTCAATACTACGGTCTTACATGTTTCCTCGTTTTTGAAGTCACTAACAGGAACAATGGTGTAAATATTTTTACGAAGTGTTTTCAGGAGTTACAAACACAACGATTTTATACCTTCTGACCCAAACTTGTAAAAATTTCCTCACCAAGGCGCACCCTTTACACTTTATATCTTAGTCGAAAGCGTGGAAGACTTTCGTCACGTAGGAAACTCGCTTACACGAACCAATACCTACGACGGACACAACTCTTGTCCGACCTGTACCCATGTCGATTTCACTCGAGGTAACAATTTTGGTCCATGTCTACTAGTACGCAAACCAAAGTATGAACAATTGAACCTATCTTTAATTTCGTTTGTATTTCGTTTTTGTACTGTGAGGGTCCAGTTATGAACCTTCGGATTGTTTGTAACTTAACAACCAAGTACTCCACGGTGACGGACGTTTTGAGTAAAACGATGAAGTCATTGATTTCGAAGGACCTACCTCAGGTTCCAGTTGACCACAATAACCCAACCGGTTTTTCAAACTTCAAAAAGATATTCTAGGATGTTTTTTTTTTTTGCTTACTTTAAAAACCCGTTGACTTAGGTACCTTAGGGTGAAACTTCCGTTCGTACACTCTTCTTCTTCCCAGACTGTAGACAAACCACAAGGTCGGTACGTCAGACTTAGACGACAGAGGTATAATATAGACGAGACACGAATCTTTACGTTTCCAATACCGGGTAGTCACCCGTTATCGAGATGTCCTTGGATCCTACTCAGCCGTCCGCCTCCTCTTCACTTTTTACGAATGAGAAAAAAAGAAGAGGGAGAAGGATAAAACAGTGAAGGGTTTCCGTACTGGAGGGGTCTACATTTCGTTAATCGAAATTTTCTGATTGTATATAAATGTACTCATGGTCACCGTGTGGTCTACAAAAACCGTGGATTTTGTCGAATCATTTACCGTTTTCGTTTCGACCTTCTGTGGAAAGTTTTCCTCCTTTATCTTTCACTGTTACTGAAGATGGTTCGGGACGAACAAAGTAGAGTTTCAATGTATCGTCTCTCTCTCACTCAAAACTTCTTCTTTGAGTTCCGGTGTTCAAACAGTTAAAAGATTTACACGAAACGTCTTGATTTAGATCCCGTGGGCGAAGTATGGGAGGAACGACGATCGTGACCAGGGACTATTTTAATGGAGACCAATGTTTAAGAAGAATTTTAGACACGAAAGGTTTTAGGTAGTTCGGTACCTTTAAACACACACCCACATCGATATGTATTCAGGGGAAGTACAACGTTTGAAAGATTCTACGTAAGGGTACAGGTCAGTGAAAACAAGCACACAGACCACCTCTGTCAGTACACGTGCGTGGGAGATGTTAACAAACGTAAAACACATGAAATGATATGTCATGACATGTCTCATGTTATCATGTCATAAAAATAAAGTTCGGGCCCAACATGGGTCTGTAGTGACCTAGTAAAAAGATTCTCCCATCCGTCTTAACTTAGGTCGTTCATTGGTCTTGGACAGCTCACAAACACGTCAGCGTCGAGCGGGAGGTAGAGGAGAGACCCCAGCGTTTCTCAACCTTTGCTGAGTCGTTGACTCGCATGTACGCGTGTGACGTGTGAGACAGAGGATAACGACTTTTAGGAAGTCAAGGTGGTAGAGGGCGGAGGAGAGGGAAGAGAATAGTCACTGAGAACAATGGACAAGCAAGTGTGTTACGGTCGAGGACATACGGTCGACAACATGACATGAAACACAAACAAAAAATACACAATAAAGACACTTTTCATGATATTTGGATAATGTCCTGTTATGACATATCGACTAACACAACACCTCATGGATCCGATTGGAGCAGTCTGAATGCTTGTTTAACCTGAATGTTTGTTTAAGAACCTTCAGTAAGCATACATCCCCTAAATGATATAAACGCGTAGACACCGAAGGAAACGGACCACCTGTCATACATAGACTTATCTGTAGGTACTGTACTGGAAGGATAAATAGAAATAACGTCTGAAGAAAAAAGGTTGACATAAATAAAGGAATCGTCGGTAGCCAGTTTCAAATCACTGGATCTAATAAAGACTTTGACCGGACCCTATGTGTAACCAGTCAGGTTTGATAGTCATACTCAAATTTGTTTGTCTAATTCGGGAGGAGGTCCGTTTTATTCACGGAACCTGAGTCATAAGGGATGAATTACTAGACGGATTTTATGTCAGTGAAACGTACTGAGTACGTCACTTTCGACTTCGTCCATTGTAGATAAGATTTGTATATCGATAAGGAGATGATCCTTCTATCCTCTTTCATCCTGTAAATTCGTCTCCGTACGCGTGGGTGCACACACACTGACACACACAGACTATTATCGACATAACACTCTATAACCTGTAGAAATACTTCTGTCATTTAAATGAAAGATAGGTTCTAAAGATTCGATAATGTTAAATTAAATTTTTCGTATATAACATGTTTACGTAAGAAGTACGAGAAAAGGTAAATTCAAAATATGTTTTTTTGTTGGTGGACATTTTTGCATAAATTAATAGTGAAGAATAAATTTGTGATTAGTCACTGAAACCCCATCCACTTATTTTACGGGAATTCAAATACTGAGATAATAAACGAATAAAGGTGTGGTTGGACCAATATATCGTCATGAGACTGTAAAGAGAGTCCTTGGGGTCTCGTTTGAGACATAAACAACTATTTCGTGACCCTTATTCGTCATTTAATAAAATATTGAACCTTTTTAATCTTTCTTTTTCTAAGGAGATTATTGTTCAGAAATGTCGTTTAAGTACTAGGATCATGACCATGAACCTCCATAAGACGGTTCGAAGAATCAAACTTTGGTCAATTAACAGGAGTAAACTCTACATTCTATTATATTATCCATCATCAGTTAGACAAGAAAAACCAAAATTGTCAATTCTTCTAAAATCAGAAACAAAATAAAATTAATGGGTTAATTGAAGAATCAATATGACGATAGAACCCTAGTCTTAGTAAAATCCGGAGTACAATTATCGTCTTCTTCTTCTCTTAAATGGTCGATGTCAGGACTTTCACCTACCGATCCGTACCCAAACTAAGTCACAGCGTCCGTTTTGAAATCTTCCACTCTGTTTATCACACTGTGTAGTTTCAGGGTAAAAATTTTGCTAAATGTTTTAAGACGTTGAGGGTCCAACCGTGAGAGTGGGGACCGTAAGATTCTGAATTTGGTAGGATAAGTTCATCAACTCCGTAACAATCTGCGTCAAACTCAATTGGGTAGTTAAGTGTGGGTTCATGAAATCGTAAGTATTCGACGTTTAATTTAACGAGATTTTTATTGAGTAGTAAACAAACTGTGGAAGGTTTTGCGGAGACTTCGTTTTTTTTTTTTTTAGATGAAATAAGGTCTTTCTACTTTCACCCACCCTACCCCCTCCACATTATTTTTCTGGAACTTAGCACATACCCACTTTTAATCACAAAGGTCATTTTGACAAATGGTTTTTATTTTTATTTTTAAATATTTTCCGTCATTCCTTTGAATGACAAGGGACGACTTAATGACGGGTGAAAGTCGTGATACCTCCCTCTCTAAGATCTAGAGATTTTGTTTGCCGGTTCAGGTTTCTTTACGAAAATGTCATAAGGAAAGAGTCTCCCTCTATTTAGAAAAGTGACCTGTGTTCCGAAGTGATCTGGTGACTAAACTGACACACTCCCTCATTGGGAACAGAGTCCCCAGAACCGCACTTGAACCCTCTCCCATCACAACGTCTAGACCCATACTGGTCCGGTAGTCGTTCACAACCCGGACTACGGCCGAACCAGGCCCATGGGTGTCGAGTGGCGGGTTAACCTTTACGCCGACCCCTCCACTGGTGTGACGAAAGAGGAACCCACTACGAGTCCCACCACCATGGTAGAGTCTCAACGATTTATGCCTCCTCAATTCTCTCTGCTCCCACCTTCCTGTCCCGTACCTCGCCCACCACCTGTTTCTCCTCTCCCCCTGCCTCTCTTTCGGCCAGTTCGATTTGGCTCGTACCTCGACTCTTGAGGTCCAGCCTTCGTCCCCCGGTGACGTCGTGGGGCGGCGGGTCTCGAAGGGAGTTGACGGTGGGTTTCCAGGGCCGTCTTCCGTCGACGGTCCGCAGGAGGGACGCAGGTTCGTGGACGGGAGACCTGGTCGTCGTGTCCCCCGGTGTTCCCCCTGGGTCGGAGGCGTAGGTGGGGAGGTAGGGGCGGGTGGGTCGGAAGGAGGGGGGAGGGGTGGGGAGGAGGGGAGGGAGGAGGGGGGG